>MUZC01000302.1:231126-268619 GCA_002072015.1 Radix auricularia | reverse complement strand
GGGAAGTAGGACACTATAGGGTTGTGACAGGAAGTAGGACACTAAAGAGTTGTGACAGGAAGTAGGACACTATAGGGTTGTGACAGGAAGTTGTACACTATAGGGTTGTGACAGGAAGTAGGACACTATAGGGTTGTGGCAGGAAGTAGTACACTATAGTGTTGTGACAGGAAGTAGGATACTATAGGGTTGTGACAGGAAGTTGGACACTATAGGGTTGTGACAGGAAGAAAGATACTATAAGGTTGTGACAGGAAGTAGGACACTATAGGGTTGTGACAGGAAGAAGAACACTATAGGGTTGTTACAGGAAGTAGACACTATAGGGTTGTGACAGGAAGTAGACACTATAGGGTTGTGACAGGAAGTAGGATACTATAGGGTTTTGACAGGAAGCAGGACACTATAGGGTTGTGACAGGAAGTAGGACACTATAGGGTTGTGACAGGAAGTAGGATACTATAGGGTTGTGACAGGAAGTAAGATACTATAGGGTTCTCACAGGAAGTAGGATACTATAGGGTTGTGACATAAAGTAGAATACTATAGGGTTTTGACAGGAAAAATGGAGTTGAAGGTAAAAATATAAACAGTTTGGCAACTCTTTAACCACTGAAAGTTTTCCCCCTTAAACTAAACGCATATAATGAATTTCGTTTGCTTGATATCTTCTGTTTAACATTCAGTATTTTGAAAGATCTGGTAATTGAAACTTCATTCTTAGCTCACTTCCACTACTTCCATAACGTTACCAGAGTCCGACTTATGTTTCAGCCCCAGTAGTGGCCTTGTTGTCAACACGGAAATCACAGCACAGACAGCATCCAGGTCGACTACACCACAGGCATTTCCACAAGTAGTCGAAAAAGTGCAGTCGGACATGTTGGTTTTTAAAATTTATTTTTAAATATAATTTACTTGTTGCACTGTTCATTTTCTAAAACCCGAAAATTTAACACTGAGTCCACCCAGTTCTAAAGGGCACTTGTCAAAAAGGCGGCTTGGCAATATGCCACTTAATTCCCTTGCGTGCCGTGGTCTGTTAACACTGCTTGCCTTACACAACAGGCCATCATGGTCTATGCACCCAAGTAAAGAACTAAAAAAATAATAATGAGCATCTGTAATTATAATAATATTTCTTAACTAACTTAAAATAAATACAATATGTAATGGCAAATGCTACATGTGGAAGAAAATCAGCAGTCCCGAGATTGCGCTTTTCATGGGGCTTCCCGGAAAACCCCCTCAGCCCTCTGGCCCCCTAAGGGACGTAAAGAATGAGAAGCCCCCCCCCCCCCNTACCTTTTGCTATTCCGTGCTGGCGCTCCTGGCCCTAAACCGGCACCGCTCAACAGCGTTGCTAGTTAATTGAGGGGGACGAAACGGTCGCTTCGGAGTAACCCGACCCTAAACGGGTACTTTGGTTTTCATCATCGGCATTGCATCTAAATGCTTTGCCTAAGATCCGTACAGCGACTGTAATCATATATGACTAGCACCTAACACCTAACAACGGTCTTCGGCTGTCCAAGCCAGGGGCTAAGGCAAATAAATGTGTCAATAATGATGGAAGCCTGTAAAATATAATCAAGATGGAGGATATACAATTAAAAATTTAAATAATCACTTTCATTTTAAAAAAGAAGAAGATGTGATGCTATCTCAAATGTGACATAATATTAGTAACAGAAGACACATTTACAGTTCGGAAAAGTTTGAAGTATACTATTTTATTTAAATGTAAAATTCATTATATATGTAAAATTTACATTTAAGTTAGATAACGAATGTTTATAATTTGATGTATGTTTCACAGGCTGTCAGAACGAAACACCCTTGTCTGGAAGGACACAAATGGACAGATGTTCACTACCCTTTCATCTGAAAGCCATGTAACTTTACTACTTTTAGAAAATGCTACGCTATTAAACTAATTGTATATTTTATAGCTTAACTAGGGTATCACCTGTTATAAATGACGGAAGTTTTAAAAAATCAATATATTTCAGCTTCAATCTCTTAATTTTGAACAAATGTTCATCAGAAAAAAATCAATATATAAGCTATGGGCATTTTATGAAATTTTCAGTTTAATGACGACATAAATCTAATTTATTTTATAATTTTTTGTCTTATTCATTTATTTCCAGTAACAATTTTAATCATTTTTGGTGCGCTGGTTTCTAAAATTAGTGGTGTCATCGGGACATAAATTTCAACTTATATATTTTTGTTGAGTATTTTTGGTGCGCAGCTATCTAAAAATAGTAGTGTAACGGACGTTACAGTGAGAATAAATAATATAATAGTCCAAGTCACTCACTGGATCTGGAACGCTGAGGAGCGATGTACGACAGTCTACAGCAGTTAGTTTAGTTGAAAAATCGTGTGTTGATGAGCGCTGTAAAAATATTTAATATGATGACGTCATTGTTTGGTGTGCATCGGTGCGCAAAATACAACCCCTATTATTAAATACTTTGCGTGCATTTCAGAAAGTTTAATATTTCGTATTTATCAAAAAAGGACAAGTTAGTTGGTCTTTTGAAAAATGTTGGCGCCGTAGGCACCCAAAAAAAAAAAAAAAAAAGGGGCGCCGCAGGCACAATCTAGTAAATAATATAAAAGCGGCGGATTAAGGGGGGGGCTGAACGGGCTAAAGCTACGGGCCCCCGACCGTTTGAGGGCCCCCAAACTTTTTATAGTTTATAATAAAAGTGTACAAATGTTTGCACGAACCCTTGGAAATATAATAAATAAAATAAATTAATAAATATTATCTCTACAACTCGATATAGTTGCCTCCCTTAGAGAACATAGTTTAAATTATGGTTTATATTTTTAAAATTTCCAGGTTGTGACGAGCTCCGCTGGCCGTGTGGCGAGAGCAATGGCTTATGATGCCAGCGGTACCGGGTTCGATTCCCAGCAGTGGAAATAAAGGTTTTTGTTTTCAAACTGAATTGTAACATACCGGCGAACACTTCAAACAGATACTTCTTCATTTTCGTTTTTTTTCCTCATTATTAATATTAAGTTACAGTCTTAAATTAGCTGTTAACAATCATTTTAAGGGACGCTGGCTGGATAGGGCCCCCGTTTCTTTGCAGCCAGGGGCCCCGTGCAGTCTTAATCCGCCCCTGAGCCCAGGTCACTCACCGAATGTGGAACGCTGAGGAGCGATGTACAACAGTCTATAGCAGTTAGTTGAAAAATCGTGTGGTGATTAGCGCTGTAAAAATATTTAATATGATGACGTCATTGTTTGGTGTGCATCGGTGCGCAAAATACAACCCCTATTATTAAATACTTTGCGTACATTTCACAAAGTTTAATATTTCGTATTTATAAAAAGGACAAGTTAGGTTGGCTTTTGAAAAAGGTAGGCGCCCTAAAAAAGTGGGCGCCGCAGGCGCCACGGCACAATCTAGTTATATATATTTGATGATTATATAGAATGAAATGAAGGGATTTTTTAAATATCGAATTGTGTAGCTAACCTTTGTATATTTTATAAAACGTAACATTAAATGATAAACGTAAAATTTTTAAATTACTTATCTTTAACTGAGAAATACATAGCTAGAATATATTTTACTTGATACGACATGCAGACTTGCTCATAGATAGTAAAAATAACAGGGGGAACCACCGACGCATTGTTGGTCTTGAGACATGCGCACTGTGGTTGATGTCACCTGCTCTCCCCCCCCCCCCCAAACACTTCACCACCCTTGCTTGTCAATCGTAAACTGTGATTGGTCGACCTTAGCGAGTGTCATTCATCATGCTTATTTTCGCGCGTTTTGTGCTTGACCCAATTTCTGGTGAATAGTATTTATAGAGACCTGATGCATCAGCCAACATTAAAACTGGTAAAATCATTGATAATAGCCTACATTTCTATCACACTATTTCATTCAGAATCAAGTTGAGTGTTCCGATGTCCTTGATGGATTTAACTTTGATCGACCCGAGCTCATCGTCAGAATTCTTGGGAGTGCAGAGCACAGCACAACTTCATATGATTATAGGGAAATTCCTGAACTTGAGTATTGTGTTTCGTACACAGGTTATTTGATTTCTTCCCTCTCCTGTCTTTGAGACGCATTTCGATTAACTTGGAGATAACTTATTTAAACTTAAATCTATAATTATATGGTATGAGCATGAACATATTTCTATAAAAGGCTTATCGTAGACCACATTATGTTTCATATCTCTTGTAGTTATGAAATGTATTTGTATCTTGTTATCTGATATTTCTAACATATCATCGGAGAAATATTTTACAGTGTTAAAAAATAACATTTTTTGAAATTTTAAGTGTTAGTAGAACATCGGGCAAAAACAAATTATCTCCAAGCTTTCAAATCTTATGTTATTTATGCCAAATCTTTGAAAATAAACTAAGATATGATACATTGAAATGTTTGTGATTAGAGCAATAAATTAACTATACATTTGCAGCCGTTTATGAAAAAGTCTTCATCAATACAAAAATATAATAACAAAACGGATTTTAAATAAATGTACATTGTATATTGCATAACATTGAATGAAAATACTAAAATAGTGAAAAGAATAAGAGTGGCCACAAGTGATTCACAAAAATACAACATAAAAGAAAAGGAAGGAAGTACATGTATTTGAAGTAACAGTTAAGAAAACAAAATCGATTTTATAGTCCCAAAAAGTTGTGGACTTGGTTCAAATCTTTGGAGTCAACGTGCCTTCTTCCTCTAATATGTTATAGGCGCTACTTTTATAATGAAGATTATTGCGTCATTTGCTTATCTATGGTTTAAATATAGTTTTGCATTTTTATTAGCGTTTTGAATGTTGAAAGGGTGTTGGTTTGGTTTTATCAGGCAACCCAATCCACGTCCCAATTACAGACGGGAAGAACAAGAACTTGTATGTGTTTGTTCTTGAATTATACCGAATAAAAAAAGTTTTTTTTTATACCTATGTCTATCTGGGGGTTGTATTAGATTATCATTCTCTTATATTTCGAAGAAAGAGTTAATTTCCTTATTTAATAATACTACTTTGCTTTCATCTAGTTTTTCATGGTTCAGGGGCCATCCATATATTACGCACACAATGAGGGGTATGGGGTCCTTAATTTAATTGATTTTGCGTACGGATGCGTACGGAGAGGGTAGAGGATCTACTGAATGTGTACGTAAGCACAAGAAATTTAATTTGCATAATACTAAGCCTATAAACGTGAACCACTCAGGCTACTAATGGCATTCAAGACCGACTGAGTCAAGACGATATACAATAATGTTTTATAGTTTAATGCTAACGATATCCCGAGCTTTTAATTGCTTGCTAGTATTTAACATTTGATTCAGACCAAACTTTAAAACAAAAAATAATTGCAGGCGTAAGAGAAGCTTGACATGAGTTGTTGCAAACCAGTTTCTGTGTGTGCTGTCAGTGCCGCATCAGACCCAAAAAGTAGCTCACGAATTAGGACATCTGTCGTTTTGGTTTTAGCTCGGAGGCGAGCAGTGTTGAAAAGTCCTCCTTCAACTTTGGTGTGTAACGAGAATGCTCTATTGTATTTCTTTAAAGCTATTTAGAGTTAAACCAATATCTTGTCACTATGTCTTCAACATTTATTTTTCAAACGGGTGGGAGGTAGGCTAATTTGTACGTACGTATAGGGGAGGAGATCCCATAAATGTACGGGTTGCAACATTGGAGAATGGTATACGAAAATATGACTTTTTGTTCGTACGTAATATAGGGATTGCCCCATTAATGATTTAATTAATAGTGTTACTCTGGTTGGATCTTCTCGGGTGTATTACTTGCAAATAAAAGTGCTAAAAACTGAAGTATCCGCAATGTCATAGAGGTTAATCCTGTTGAAGTAATTAAATACAGAATACCCGGCCTGTTAAATTATAGTTTTACTCTACAGGTGCTCTCTAAACCGATCTCACAGTTGACGACCTGTCTCACCTAAATAAATTGTGTTTTAAATATTTTATTTAAAAGATTATTCGCAGACTAGTTCTTTTTTTTAAAATTACAACTTATTTCTAGTATGATTAATGTATTTAAATGTTATTTTTATATCATCTTATCATTTTTCAAATCATTATTTATATCTTGATTTCCATCATTAAATATATAATCGCTCGTATTATTAACGGCATCGTTATTTTAAATCATTATCGCTACCATCAATGACAAAACCGAAATTGCCATAATTGATATAATTAAATCTACTACCATTAAAGCATTTAATCTATTTTCATTAAAATAGTTGATTATGACAGAATTAATATCACTTTCTATACCACGACTCATAAATTACCTCCAAAAATATTAACATAAAGATATGCGTGAGCCTGCCAAGACGCCACAAAACATCTTGTGTATTGGCAAATGCCTTTGTAGACGACCAAAAAATAAATAAAAAGCTCATATAATGACAAAGATAAAGCAAAACTTAGCTGTGGTGATTGTTTAAAGAATGCAACAAAAGAATACATAGTCTCCCCTCCCCCACTAATAAGTCCAATAACGGTTAGAAAATAATGGTTTCTAATCTTCCTAATTTGTTTTTGTATTATTAAAGGAAAAAGTGGTGTCCACCTTCTCCCTGTGCCACTGAGACGGAGATTCATTGAACTTATTCATGAAATAGGTGCGTAAATGAGCAGTTCTTTTATTATAAATTATTTCCTTTTTAGTGTGAGTGCGATTACCATCAGAACTTCTCATAAGGTAATATATAGATCAATAGATATTCTAGTAATAGATCTTCTCGAGAAGCTCCTATTTTAATTCTCGCCACCTGCTTGTTGTTTGCTTTAATTTAGTTCATTAAGGATACATCAGGCTGACGTGAACAATTTTACCATCTTAGGAGCCTGGTTTGTCAGCGAGTACGAAGGCAAGGATATACTTGAAAGCACCAATCAGCCGTATGTGATGCCAGACAAGCTGAAACCCAAGGTATTTGAGAAAAATGACTAATGGGACTAGAGGAAACATGCGTGGATAAGTTGTATAAGCTGTTAAGTATTTGACAAAATTAAATTCATTTTAATAAGAAAGGCATACTTATTTAATCTCTATTTGTGTGTGTGTAGTTTTCTATTAATTTGACTTGATCAAGGAAAAATTTAAGAAACGCTTCTATGCATAAAAAGCCTGAGATATTTAAAAATAAGCAAATATTGAATTAATATTTCATTAGTAGAATTCTCAGTGGCATATAATGGTATTTTGACGGGGTCAATCGTACTTGTGAAACCGTTTTATTTCATAATCATATTAATCTGTGGTATTTTCGGAAAACTGAAAATTTTTTGTGAAGTTTTCCAGCTAATGGCCTGACACGCCAGGGGTGGCACAAAACCTGGCTACTTTATTTAATGCTATGTTTTGTTTTAAAAAGACATGAGTTGTTGAAGTTACAACGAATAATCTGGAAACATCCTATCTATTTTCAGTTTTCCCCAGAGTTTTCTATTTGGCCTCCCACATTAGGTTACAGTTCCGTATTCCTGGCGAACACTCCCAGAAGTTATGATCCAAAAGGTATTGACAGAATGAAAATTAGAGAATATTATTTTCTCTTAAGTCTTAAGAGAAAAGTTAAGTTAAGTTAAGTTATGACTAAGACACTTAAGTTAAGTCAATAAAATATTGGGAAATTGGGCAATCCTCCAAATCCCGGTCCCAAATTATTTTACGCTAATAAGGTTAAGTAACCAGATAGTATATGAAAGTATGTTATTTATATGTTATTGATTGATTAAAAAATAGATAAATGATACTTAATGTCAGATAACCATTCATAATTCATTAGTCATTAATTAAATACTAAATATTGTAATTGTCACACAGTATTTCCAAATAGCTGCCAAAAACATTCTGCTTGTGACTGTTAATGACTGTTACTGTTGCGCCACGGAAAGGCAGACAAGTAGCTTGCAAACAGAGCTCGACTGGAACCACCCTGATACCGGAGTTTACATTTGGCTTACATAGTTCTTGGATAGTTTGAGTTTAATTCCTGCTAGTTGCGCTGCATGTAAAACATTGGGGGTAATATTTATGGGAGCGGCTGGTCTACCTGCCATAATTTGATTTTATTTATGAAATTACTCTGAATTATATAATGATTAAATAGTAATCGATAACTCACGCAAAATAATTTGGGACCAGGATTCGGAAGATTGCCAAATAGGCCTATTATCATGTATCAAACAGTCAATATAAACAATATTTTTTTCTTCACTGTTTTCAAACGTGTAAGATTTAAGGAAACCATTAGCTTTTAAACTTAAATTTTATTTTAAGCTGACCGATTTTTGCATGATAATGACACAAGTCAAGCCAAGCTACTATAACTATAATCATAAACTATAATGTTCCGGTCATTTATAATAGTATTAATTCCGACAATCATCTCTTTCTATCTCCTATTTCTCGATTTTTTTTCTCTCCCCCTAGATTACACGAAGTGTTTTCATTAAAAAGCAAATGAAATAATATTTTCATTTTCAATTTGTTTTAAATCAAATTTTTTTCTCCTAGCAGCGAACCAAATGTTTAATTTTATATTTATTATATTTGTATTTGATATAAATAGAAGTTATAAAATGACGCTCTTTAAACTATTTACATCCCTTAAAATTAAAATAGAATGCAAGCCCAAGAACTCCAGTGATCCATATGAATGTGTCCTTGTTGCCAATGGAGATGTGCACAGTTTAGAACAACTATTGAGAATAATAGACTTATCAACAGCTAACATCCTAATAGTGAAGGTCAGTTTTCAAATTAACTTAAAAAGACACTTCATTTTATGTCACATACTCGTGCACGTAAACACATATGTGTTTTCAAAAATTTTCAGTGATAACATAAGGAATGACAAATTATTAATTTATAGGTTAACTTTGACAAGCATTTTTTTCCCTTGTGACAATATATCTAAAGTAATTAACATAGCTGTGCATGTAAATTATGCAATTATTGGGTTCACCTCTTGCTTGTATGCCAATTTTCTTTTATTCCTGATATATGATATATTAGGGGTCTGGTGGACTGGCTGATGCCCTTGCCCTTGCTATTACAGGGGAGACTAACAAGTAGGTTTAAACAACACTGAATTTTGCACACTTGTTTTTAGTAATTAAGTTCATTTCTACTATCTATAAAACATTTCAAAGAGTTACTGAAATGGTTATGTATCTCATGTAGAATCTTATGTTTTACTTATTCCTTTATTCAACAATTTAATTAGGGTAGAAAGTTTACCCATTACTTTCTGTTTTCTTTTAAGATTACTAAAATTTAATGAACTGTTTTCTTTTTTAATTAAAAAAATTAAATTCATTTTTATTTTAAATGTAAAGAGAAGAATAATGTCATCTATTACTTGAATACTTTCTTTCACTTTAGTTTTGAAATGATCTTATCAGCACTAGGGATAAAGTGGAGTCCCCATAAAACAGACCTTGATCGTTACATTATTGAAGATTACTCTGAGGTATCAGATTATGACTCAGAGGATGAGATAGAAACAACTTCAAATATCCATGAGGATAATAAGCAAGACTTGAATTCATTACTTCCAGAAAATATTTATTCAGTGCAAAATGATAAGACATTATCAAGAGGAATGGGGACGCCCATAGTTACATCTCCAAGAGATGTTGCTGGAAATTTTCATGTACCAGATTCCAAAATAACTGAACTGTGTATCAGTGCCCAAAAGTTCAAACAGCTAAGTGAAAGAATTACAATATTTGAGGCTGACCTAACATTAGCAGATTATGGTTTAGGGAGGGCCATACTACACAGTATTCTTAAAAGTAAGTAGATATTTTTTTAATTTTTATTATCTGTTGGAAACTAGATAGCATCAATGAAATAATCTTGTGGAATAACGAATTTGTCATTTTAATTGAGTCAATTAAGCAGTTAATCTTCTTTGGATAAACTTTTAAATGTATATTCATAATTGTTTGTGAGTTAAGGTCTTCTCCATGGATACTAAACAAACAAATGTTGTAAGGAGTATCATTAAATATGTACAAATAAGAGATACCAATTGAAGCTAATGATTGATGCCAGCTATTTTAATTTGAAGTCCTGCTTTTCTTTCAGTTTAAATCCTAATAGATGTGTATGGCAATTCTAAGGATAATGTTATTTAAATAATGTTACCTATGAGTGCTATTTTTAAAACAATTTTGAATTTTTTTAAAATGTAGTATATTTTTTACCCAAAAAAACAATTTGTATACTTTAAAAAAAGTCACTTACAGTGTTTCTGTTGTTAATAAAATATTGGTGAGAGTTTACTTTATTAAACATATTTTAAAGAAATATATTTAATTGGAATCTTTTGATAGAGTGAACACAATTACATTTATAAAGTATTGTAAAAAAACATCTTTGTACAGGTCAGCCAGATAGAAATGTTAAATTAATGAAGTTATGTTTGGACTTGGACTGTTTCAGCGAAGCTGAAACTTACCTCATTCCAAAGGGCTACCAGGTTAGCTTTAGCATTTAAATGTTTATGAAAGCATGAAGTTAATAATAACAACTTACAAAACACATTAATTATCAAAATTTTAGTTAGATATTACATAATTAGACTGAATGGTAATACATAAAGGCAAAACCTTCAGAAGCCACTCCTAAATTTTCACATAATAAATAGCATAAATTTTGTCAAAATACCAATGTCCTATAACTTTATAAGATGTGAAGTTACTGAAGTTACTAATGTGAAGTTATTAATCAGTTACCTGAGCTTATTAATTTGTGTGAACCTGAATACTTTTTTTCAATATGATATATTGAAATACTATTGAATCCTGTTTTCTATTTAAGTATGTTCTAAGTTCCATGATTTTTAATATAATTTTTCTTACATTTTTTACATTTGTATTTCCAGACCATTGACATGCAATCTGTTGTCCAGAAAGCTTTCATGAAAAAACGTATCGATTTTCTGGAGTATTTTCTAAGGGCTGGTGTCTTTGATGCTCTTCAGGGAGATGTAGGTATTAATAGAGATCTATTATATATAAAGGTCACCTAAATCCTTTTAATTAAATTTTTTATTCTATAGGTTGTTAGAACATTTTAATTTTCTGACTTAAATAATTTGACTATAGCAAATAAGTCCCATAACTGGTGGCCCTAGGGGGTCCATAATGTTTACATGAGAGCTAGGGCCTTGGTAGACCTGGTGGGTGCCCTGATTCCCTTCCAGGTCAGTGGAGGACTTTCTTAGCGTTAGTCATTCATCATTCTTATTGTGGCTTTGAGTGGGCTTGATACTAAGCCCCTCAGCTTGTGAAGCGAGCACGATATTGACTTTGCTATCCAGCCGCTAATTTAACTATAACTTTATCTATTTGTGCAAAACTTTATGGATTCATGAATTTTTTTCTATTTTATGTTAGAATTCAATTTAACACTGGCTTGTTTGATAGGTCTGGTTAACTTGTTAATGCACATTCTGCATTTAGAAAAACATTTTAAACATCAATTTAAAATTGCTCATTTTCTTAACATTTTTAATTTATTTCATTTTTTCTTCAGCAGTTTTAATTCAAATACATTGAATTCCTTTAGGCTCACCGTTAAAAAGTGTTTCTATTTCTATACCTTTATCTAAATAAGCATTTGATAAAATTTTATGGAATTGGCTTGCAATAGATCCATAGGTATTGAATACATTTTATTTTACGAATTTATGTTTATTTATTATATTAAAAGTTAACCAATTTAAAATTCATTTTTTATTAAAGACTTGGATAACAAAATTTTATGCTTCTAAATTTCAGCTATTTGTATATTTTCTATTATGCGTCCAGCTCAACTTATTTAAAACATTGTATAGACCTATTTAAAAATTTCAATGTGAAATAAAACACATGTTTCTTTAAAAATTTGCGAAAAGTTATGCTAAATAAATAACTAAACTGTATAAGAATTAAATTAATATATATACATTTTTTTATCATTGAATTTTAAATTAATTTAAAATGTGAAATGTGTATTTTTAATTATTAGAAGTAAATTTAAATAGTTCAAACAGATTATAAATATTTTTAATAGAATAGAATTTCTTAGATATAAAAAATGTATACTTTTTTTAAGAGTAGGAAGTTGATGTAATTAATGATGATGTTTTCAAATCACTTATATGTTAAAATATCAATGAAATGTTTCACATTGTTATAGGAATTGGTCATGAACAGCATCGTAACAGACTCAAGAGCTTTGAAGTTCATTGATAAAACCCTGTGGCAAGAGAAGAAAGTCAATCACAAAGGTTACTTGTCCTATATTATTGTCCCATTTATAATTATTTATTATTCACAAAAGCTCATCTGCCTCTCTATTATCCATCATCATAAATCTTATAAGTAGAAATATATAAAAAATGTTTGTTTATGCAACTTCCATCACTATTTCCTAACATAATCATCAACGGCAACAAAATCAGTCCAGTGAGTCGCTTTACTTATCTTAGCAGCACACTGTCTCAGAAGGCCAATATTGATGACGAGGTGAATGCAAGAATTTCCAAAGCCAGCTGAGCATTTGGCAGATTGCATGACAGTGTCTGGAACCGAGGAGCAATGAGCACCCAAACAAAACTAAAAGTATACCGAGCTGTAGTGCTCCTCACCTTGCTATATGCATGGGAAACTTGGACCGTATACCAATGCCATGTGAGGTTGCTGAACCACTTCCACATTAAAAGCCAAAGAAAGATTCTCAATGTATAATGGCAGGTTTAAGTTCCAGACACTGAAATATGAGTCAGGTCAGGGCTACCCAACATCCACACTAGCCTCCCCAAGAGGCTCTTCTATGGTGTGCTCAATGCAGGGCATAGAGCATGCAGAGGGCCATGCAAGCGATACATGGATGCACTCAAAATCTCTAAAGGCCTTTGACATTACACACAACTCCTGGGAAGCAGCAGTCAGTAACCGAGCCTAGTGGCGCTCTTTGATAATGAATGGCTCAGCTGTCTGTGAGGCTAATAGACAACAGGCTGCCAAGACAAAACACCAAGGCAGGAAGGACTGCATCAAAAACCCTCTTGAAGGGTCCCTCTCCATCACTTGTCCAACATGTGGATGACAATTTTGTGCTAAAATAGGGCTATTAAGCCACCAGAGGACACACATGTCAGCCTAGCACAGGCCAAGCACAAATATAATGAGAGCGGTCATCGTGGACTACGACAGACCAACAGCAACTATTTCCTAAACTTTCAGGCTTGCATACCAACAAGTATAATTATATAAATAAAGACAGTTAGCTCATTGTATTTGCATTGGCAAAAAGAAGAATGAGCTTGAAAAGAACAAATCAATTTTAAAACCTGTTATGCATCAAATCCACACCTGATTGAAATCCTGCTCATGACTGAAAGAAACTGAATCCTGATGACAAATTCAGCAAAACAATATTCTAGAAACTAGATGATGGTTCATCTTTAATACAAAGGTGTCAAATTTTGTTGAAATAATTAGAATTACTTAACTGAAGCTCTGCAATGACAGGAAAAAGCACTAACAATTTCCTTGAACTATCAGTTTCAGCATTAAAACCTCCTTGTATGTTCCTAGAAGATTTTTGTTCACCCCTAGGGACCCATTGTTATCTTAACAGCAAAACACATTTCTGAGATTTGAATTTATGAAAATTAATTAAGTCATTTAGTATTTAATGTTCCTTGACAGTGTGTTTGTGTCCATGTGTGGTGAAGGGTAGTTAGGGAATGAAAGGCACCATTTTGGAGTAAAAATATGTTGCATTGTTAGAAAATAATTTTGTGTTAAAAAAGATTTACTAAAATGTGTACGAAGTTCAGTGATGGAGTGAGAGTAAAGTGTATCAAGAAATGATTATTGTTGTAGTGGCATAGGTAAGAACTTCATTTATCAGATGGGATACAGTGTACAGAGATATGATTATTTTATTATTCCTGACTAAAGACATAAAAATAATGCATTTAAATTTAACAACTATAATAAATATGTCAATGGAACAGCATTAAAATCCTCATGGAATATCTGTGACTTAATTATTTCATATAGTGAATATAAACCATTTTCACAAATATAAAGTTAAAATTCAAAACTGTGTACACTGTCATGCTTGAAGTATTTCTAATGATATCTCTGTTTTCATTCATCACTTGTTATGACTTAAAAAACCATCTTTGATGAATTGAACAGAAATTCTTATTACTTACACATTTTGAAAAAAAATGCCTTCAAATTCCAGATTTCTTTGGAATCTGTGATCATCTTTTCAGACAGTGTTTAATGAGCACGTCCTTTGACATGATTGACATCTCAATGCTTTTCTGGCTGAAAACTAAGGTACACAGAGACATACAAAATGTATAAAATTTTATAAAAACTTAAACAGTAGATTCCAAAAAAGAGTTATTAAGGCTTGGAATTTATAGTCAAGATTTGTAGGATTGATTAGAGAAATGGGATTTAAGATTGCAACAAAGAAGCCAAAGAGTAAAAGTTTATTTCAAACAAAAATTGTCGAGAGCACTTCCTCATTTTTGGCATTTGAATACCATTGACTTTCTTTAAAAACAAACTTAAGATACTTTAAAATTAAATGAGGTTTGACGTTACATGGTCTAAATGAAAGAATGAATAACATTGCAGTGGTATGAAATGTCCCTAATGAAACATTGAAATTTTAATTTAACTTAAGTATTTTAACATTTATGAGTTACTATACATAGAATTGAGATCTTTATATCTAATGAGGCCAGCACTGAGGAAACCCTCCAGTAGGTAGGCCATTGATGATCCCCGTCCCGTGGCAGTCCTTTTATGCACCAAAGTTGTAGCGACTTAAAGAAGGGAAATTCCACCCCTCCCTGTGAGGTCTCTTCCATTTGGAGGCATTTTTAATTATGTCCTGTATACCCAGCCAGCTGCTTCAGAACCAATCGTACTTGGGGGGTTGGGTCTCTCAGATGCTAGGTCCCTTTGGGGGAGCACGCAGGATTTTCTAGGGAGACCCATGGAGAGCATTAGGCCTTGGGACTACTGACTTTCTTCTACTATCAGGTCCCTATCTAATGAAAAATTAATTTTTACGTTGCTATATTCCCATAAGTATAAATTAAAATTTTTACTAAGAATACTTTTTCACTAATTGTCTGTACTTAAGTAAGTTTTATCAAGGTACATGACACCAGAAATATCAATTTCGAATACAACACATTAAGTCACCCAGCTCCAAATGGGTACCTAACACTAGTTAGGCGGCTGGGTAATGTGTGGAACCCTTATAGCCGTGGCCTGTGAACGCTGCATCACTTGCCAACAGATTATTCGTCATGGTCTGTGGACGCAATTATCTTATGCATAGAAGGAGCAACTGTATATATAAAATAAGTATTTATTGTTTCTGATTACTTCATTGCACTTATTTCTATTTGCAGGATCCACTGGGTACCCTACTCCTTGCAAACATCTATCTGACAAAAGTGGCCAAAGCAGAGAAAAACCACCTCAAAAGAGCTCAAATAAAAGCTACAGCCATGTTAGTTTTTCTGTAAATCAAAAGGCACAGCAATGTAGTTTTTCTGTAAATCAAAGAAAAGCCACAGCAATGTTAGTTTTTCTGCAAATCAAATAAAAGCTATGGCAATGTTAGTTATTCTGATAATGAAATTTTGATAGATATACAAATATACTACAATTTCAGTATTTGTTGGAAAAAATTATTATTTTTTGAATGTTTATCATCTAAAACTTAAACCTTTTTATCCAAGACTTCTGAGGCACATTTATGTTTTTAATGGTAGTACAAGATAGTTCCTATCATTATATTGTTTCAATGAGATGCTAAAATGTGCAGTGCATTCCTAAATCTAAGTTAATGTTTTCTTCATTAGTTTGCATGAGAAAATATTTAAGATCACTTCAGCAGATTTTACCAAAGATAGGAATAGGAAGATAAATTAAAAGATTCCTATTTTTGTAAGTTTTAAACAAACTAAAAAGCTGAAAACCTAAGAAAAGTAGCAGTCAACTATACATCCTCTCAAATAAAAAAAAATAATTGTCCTCTTTTTCAAAAACTCATTTAAAAAATATGAAAATGTTCTTGTACTTGATAGTAAAATGTGAAACTTGCAGCAACATTTTTACTACACAATGAATGATTAACAATTTAAGCTATTTCATTATTAAATTAAATGGCTGTTACTGTGCTCTTGAGTTATTGATGTCATCTGCTAGAAAAATAATACATCATTTGTTAAACTAAAATAATAAATATTTGAAAGATCAAACATTTTAATATATTCTGAGTAATTGTTATTGAAATATGCATTTCGTTAAAATTTCAATTTAAAACAAAAGTTATGCAAATAATTAAGAAATTTGCATTTAAGTCTTTTTTTCTAAAATACTAATTTTTAGAGAGTACCAAAGCCTAGCTGTATCATTTGTCAATGCTTGTTTTGACAAAGACCCAGAGACTACCATTAAAATGATCACCCATAAAATGGACCAGTTTGATGGCAAATCTTGTATAGACCTGGCTATGGAGTCGAGCAACCTGGATTTTTTAGTTCAACCTCCATGTGTCACAGTGCAAAGACGTGTTTGGCGTTGGGGGAATCTCTATGATTTCTATACTGAAAAAGTTCAGAGAAATTTTTTTGAAAATTCCAATGTTAATGTAAGTATTGAGAGCACATCTAAAACTAGTTGCTTAGTTTTTGCAAGCCACTTTGGATTGATTATAATTATTATTATTTATGAATTTTATGTTTATTAGAAACACTTTGCCTACCTTCATATATTCTGTCAATTATATTTCAAATTGCCATCATGGCACAAAAAGGTTGGGGATTTTTAATATACCAGTATGCTTACTTTTGCCTTGTTCATTATGGTATAATTATGTATGGATGCTGCATGCAATTATCTAGACATTATAGAACAAAATAAAAATGAAATTATGTAAATTATAGAACAATAACCATACAAAAGCAAAATTTTCTGGAGAAACATTTTGAAAAAAGAAATTGATTTTCCAATCATAATTATATTCACTTGTATTATTATTACTTATATATTTAAACACTTATTTTTAGAATACAGCAAACACTCGATTTCAGGAAATCAGGTAATGCTTTTCTTTAATAAACGTATCTTATCTTATCTTATATGTTACAGATGCTCCTTCAGTACAGAAAATTATTGCGTCCTATGTATTTCTATGGTTTGTGTTTAGTCCTGTATTATTATTAGAGTTTTAAATGATGATAAAGTGTTGGCTTTCCTGGTTTCTTTAGGCAACCCATTCCACGCCCGAATACCGGACGGAAAGAAAGAAAACTTGTATGTGTTTGTTCTTGCATATGGAATAAGAAAGGTGTTTTTATCTTTATGTCTATCTGAGGGTTGTATTAAGTTATCTTTGTGTTGTATTTCTAAATTAGAATTAATAGCCTTATGTATAATTACTAATTTACTCTTGGTTCTTCTATCCTCTAGTGTTTCAATGTTTAATGATTTAACTAATGGTGTTACTCTTGTCAGTTTTGAATATTCTCCAGTAATGAATCTGGCAGCTCTTTTTTGGATTTGTTCTAACTTATCAATATTTTCTTTGGTGGATGGGTCCCATACAGAAGATGCATATTCTAGTATAGGTCTCACCAGGGTGAGGTAGCATTTTAGTTTTATATCTTTGTTACATTTGTAAAAGTTTCTTTTTATAAAGCCTAAGGTTTTGTTTGATTTTTTAATAACTTCATTGACATGGGGATTCCAAGATAGTTTCTCATTTATTATGACTCCTAAGTATTTTGCATCTTTAGTTTGGGTTAGTTCTTTTCCATGGATGAAGTATTTTGAATTTATTTGTTTCTTTTTCTTTGTTACTCTTAGCAGTTGACATTTTTCTGGGTGGAAGGACATACTCCAGTTAGTTTCCCATTTTATTAATTCATCTAAGTCTTTTTGTAAAATTTTGCTATCTTGTTCTGACTTGATTGTTCTATAGATTATACAATCATCAGCAAATAACCTAACTTTAGTTCCTGTTGAGATATTGTTGGGTAAGTCATTTATATAAATTAAAAATAGTAAGGGACCTAGCACAGTTCCTTGTGAAACTCCTGAGTTAACCTTTATTGGTGTAGATTTAGATCCATTAATTATTACAGTTTGCTCCCTACCCAATAGGAAATCTTGGATCCAGTGATGTAAGGGACTTGAGATTCCAAAGTGGTGGTGAACTTTGTCAAATGCTTTTGAGAAGTTTAGTAATATTGTATTTGATCTTTATTATCTAAGCCTTTTGATACATCATCTATTAGACCTATCAATTGTGTTTCACATGATCTGTTCTTTCTAAAGCCATGTTGGTGCGCGCATAGGGCATTATATATTTTTCAAGGTGGTTAACTATTCTGCTATATAAAATGTGTTCCAGTAATTTACAGGTGATACTAGTAAGTGATACAGGCCTGTAATTACCAGGGTCGGACTTATCACCTTTCTTAAAGAGTGGCATTACATTGGCTAATTTCCAATCCTGGGGCACTTTACCCTGGGTTAGAGAGGCTTGAAAAAGAACTACAAGGATTGGGGACAGTTCATTGCTTAATTCTTTTAATAACCTGGCAGGCAATTCATCTGGGCCAGTAGCTTTGTTTATTTTAAAGTTTTTTAGGAGTGAATGTATACCTATCTCATCTACAGTTATGTTACCTATTTCTTCCATTTTATTTAAAAACTTAAATTAATTATTTCTTTTTATAAAATAATATTTAAAATTTTATTTTCAATTTGCATTTCTTCAATTTATTTTTCATGTGGATTAATTTATTTAACTGAATCTTTAGAGAAATTATTAAAAGAAAAAGGATATAGCTTCTTTCCATTCTAGAAATTATAATTATATCCTTATTATTGACTTTTGTGTATATAAAATAATTTCATTGTTACCTAGAGAAATAATTATACTATTTTAGACAGTATGAACATTGCAAAATTGAAATCAGATGCTACTAAAATATAATGATTTATGATCATAACTTTATAAAAAATAAAATGTATTTTTTTGGCCCTCTTTTGATGAAAAAAATTATTTCTAATTTCTGTGTGTCCCTATCTAGAAAATACTACATGCTTTTGTGTGTGCCCAAAACAATGTTTACACTGAATGGAGTAAGTTTTCATTAAAATTTACAAATCTACAATGGTATAAATTCTACCATACAAAAATTGTAATTCAAAATAAGCTTCTTTTGTGTTTTGTTACACATAATAAAATAACAGAAATTTCACCAAAAAATCAATCTAAATAAATTTGAAAGGGAAGTCTTTGGTGACCAGTTGGTTCATAAAAAATATTTTAAATTCACATTATAAACCTTTTTTTTTGTTATTAATAAAACATTCTTCTATTACATATGGCATTTCTACAGTCTAACCAGTTATGCCTTAATTTTATTTATGTGTTTGTCCATTTTTTAAAATGAGATATCATTTTTTAACTATTATGTACAGTGTACAGCTTTATTTATCATTTTATACATTTCCAATGTTTCCAGCTAGGGCTTGTCATCTTCATTTACATGTTTGGCTTGACCCTCCTGGGACGACTGGAACAATACACCTCCCATTGGTTGGAGGCTGTACTGTTGTCTAATGTTATGGTTGGAATGAGTGAAGAAATATATGAGGTATATGTCCTTGGACACACTCTGTGTTCCTTATGTAATATTTAGTTTCTGTGAAGAAAATGGGTATAAATGTAATTGTTCAAAGAAGATGAAATGCACATAACCATAATGTGTCAAGAAATCTAAAAAATATTACTAGGTATGTCCAAAAAAGATACATAGATTTATTTTTTAACCTGATGAATCGAACCTAGTTCTAGTATACAACATTTAGTTTTCTTCAAGCATAAGTGAAATAATTTATTTCATGCAATGGTAACAAATATAGATCTAGTTAATCTATCACAATAAAATATTTTGTTAAGAATTATTTTCTTTGTTTATGTGTAGAGAAAATTTTAAAATAACTACCAAACTAATGTTTCCTTTACATTTTTTCCCCAAATATTTCTAGTTTTATAATTTTGGAAAGGACAAAAAAAGAAAATATTTTGGAAGTGGTTGGAACATTGCTGACGTTGTGTCGATACTACTGTTCTTTGCGGGGGGAGGTTGTCGTGTTGTCTCATTCTTCATGACAGGTAAACACTTGACAAAATATGGTCAATTTCAAACTCAAAATGTTGATGTTACTTTATTTAAACAATGAAAATATATTTAGTAAACAAAACGTTCTTTAAAAACTTTAAGTAATGTTACTTAAAGTAAAATTTTGGTCACAGGAATTATAAAATATAAATGTGTATCTTGCTAAATGAATAGTTATTGTTCTTCCTCTGCAGATTGTAACTTGATCTGTTATAGCCTTCAAGTTATTATAATTATGAAAGAAGGCAATTACAATAAAAAATATTTTCAAATATAATATAAATTGACATAATTTGAATATGAACTTCAAATAATTTTTAAAAGAATCTTTGCAAATAACCAACTTAAAATTTAAAATTTAACATAATGATTAAAAAAATGTAAACCAACAATAAGTGGTTTTAACTTCTTTTGTAGTAAATATTGTTTTGAATTTGTCAATAGAAAACTTAGTTTTCAATTTGTCTTTAGGAAACTTTGTCTTTGAACTATCCCGGGTGGTCTTGGCCATAGATTTTATAGTTTTTACTCTGAGATTGCTCCACAACTGCTACAGTAGCCCTGAGCTTGGACCAACATGTGCTATGATACTAAAAACTGTAAGCCATGTTCTCTTTATTTAGTGTTGATTAAATGCTTTTATCAGGAAAGTTGAGCTTTAATTTAGATAAAATGAACACCTTTTATAGTTGCTTATTTAAATACAACTATAACAACTTTCTATAAAAGGGGAATGAGAAAGTGGTTAATATTTTTTTTTAAAATGTTTATTTCCTTCCGAAAATGAAATTCAACATGCTATAAATTATTTTTAGGAAAATCTTTATGCTGTGTTTGTCGCATTTGAACTTCTTTATCATAAGAAAAAAATGAAAAAGTCAATATGCGATAAACTATTTTTAGGAAAATCCTAATGCTGTATATGTCTACTTTGAACTTCTTTATCATAAGAAATAATTTAAGTACCTAAAGAGTACCTAAAGAGTTTTTAATCACAATGCTATCAATAACATAGAGTAATGATAGGCTGTCTTTTTTTTCTAAGCTCAATTGTAGGAGCAACTTTATTCCAGAACAAAGAAAAGAGTGAGATGTTTGAGAATTTATTGCAATTTTGATTTAATAAATAATAACTCCTTTTTGATACTGTTTTGTGTTAATTTTATTTTGTTTTATACTCTCATTTCAGATCAAATTGCTAATGAGGTACTTGTACTTACTTCTCCTGGCCTGGGCCAGCTACGCCATTGCTTCAGAGTCTATCCTATATCCCAACAGTGTCCTGAGTTTCTACACATTTTACTACCTTTTCCGCAAAGCTTATTGGCAGATGTTTGGAGAACTTTTCCTGGATGAGCTGGAGGCTGGAAATTGTGGGTGACCCAATATTAGAGTGATAACATACACACACAATAACCTAGGCGCTGTCTTTGGGCTGTTCTGAAATTCATTTTGTGCACATTCAAAAGTAAATTTTAAGAGATACTTTTAACATACCTGTCTTAATTGGGATTCAGTAGCAGCACCATAGCTTACAGTGTGTTACAGGCCGCGGTCCACATATATCTGACTAATGATATGTGTGTTGTGTCTCAGTTAGATCCTAACAATACGCCAACAATATGCACCATGTCATTAAAACCTTTTCAAAAACAACCTAAAGAGTATTAATAAATTATGTAAATACAATTTTTATACAAAGACCTTACATATTTTATAATTTTAAAGATTATAGAATTTGAAATAAAACATGTGAAACATTAAAGTTACCTTAATTCTGTTGTTGAATGATTAAATTTGGAGGGGGTGAGTAAATATAGTGATGAGTCACTGCATCACATGCACCACTTTTCCAAGAAATTTATTGGCCTACTAATGGTATTTTAGACTATTTTTAATTAAAATGATAGAATTCTTATTCTTGATTTAGCCTCCAACCCTAATGCTCTTGAGTGTACAAATGATGCCTCACTGTATGCCACCTATCAAATGCTGAGGTGCCCATCACCAGTTGGACGTTATGTTGCCCCAGTTTTGTTGGCTGTCTATATAATGTTTACCTTCGTTCTGCTCTTCAGTTTAATTACTGCCTCATTTACGTGAGTTTTGTTGTTACATATTTATATTTTTATTTTATTTGTCATGCAAGATGTAAAATGTGGAATCAATATTTCACTTTAAATGACAGTTATGAAGTAGAAAACATTAAATGCAGATTCATATCATATCAGTACAATTTGCACATTCATTTAATAAGGTTTTTAGCGTATTCCAAAAACAGATTTTGTTAATGATGATTTTAGATACCTATGTATTCTTTTGTTTGAAATAAGAAAATGGTATGGATTTTAAAAATGTAAAAGTGTTTCACTATATTTCAAGTTATCCATGAATGGACTTTTTGGTTCTATATTATCTATATATTCAGTTGTTAAGTGAATGTGAAAGTGGCATGCACACTTGGCTTGTTTACGGGGTTTCAAATGTCCATGAAGGCTTTGTTCTCAGGACCACAAGTGTCCCTGAGTCCACGCAGCTCTAAATGATCTAAATGATATGTCTAGTTAGAGAAACAAAAGCGTATGGGAATAGTGTGGTCCCTCATAACCCTGGCTTGTAAATGCTGCGTCACTAGCCAATCTAATATTACTAGAACGTAGGATGCCATAATCAGCTAAATAGAGAATATAAAACATTTTAATATATTTATTCTTGTTAAAATTTAGAAAAGTGGCCAAAATCAAGTGTTTTTATTTTTTAAAAAAATAAAATAATGAATATTATCTCTATTAAAAGGAAAAATATTCCTATTAAATTTTCTATAATAAATATTGACATATTTTTTGGGGAAAATTATATAAAACTTTTTAATGCTTTGCTTAAAATTTCTTTTATCCAGAAAATCCATTGAAAAAATCCAGCAAAAAGCTTATAAGTTGTGGCGCTTTCAGTTCTTTGAGTTGACCAGATCTTTCTCAAAAATCATGTTCCTGCCCCTCCCATTTACATTAGTTTCTTTTATTGCACGGCTCTTTGATGAAGAGAAAAAAGATGAGGATGGATTCTGTAAGAGTTTTATTATTTTTTAATGTCCAGTCAGCAAAGAATATAATACTGTTGATTCTCGTAAATGTATATATATGTTTGTATATATGAGTTTTATGTACATATGTTGACTAAAAGCATCCTTCAATGAAAACAAAATTAAATTAAAAAACGTCTAAAATCGTAGCCAATTAATTGAGAAAGTATTTCATACTTTGAAAATAATACATATCATAATTTATATCATTTAATTAAAATTGAGAGTAAGAAAATTTTAAGTACTGCTCTATGGTTTGTACTTTCTCAGATATAAAAACTAAAAATATTTAAACTAAGGGGAGGCTGGATATGGCTTGTTACTATTTGCTGGATCCGAATTGTTTGGCCCTAATATTTGTTGGATCTGGATTCCAGATCTGGATATCTCCACATTTAACTGTAAGAGCTAAGGGGTGTACTTTACTACTTTCTGTTTAGTATTTAATACTATTTATTAAAATATTTATTATCCAGCATATAGAGTATCTGCTATATACAAAGACAGTTAAATTTTACAATTAATTGAATGAACCAGGTTCAACGAAGTGTCTAGTGTGTACCAAGCGAACAGTGTTGTACTGAGTGTGTAGTGTGGTGTACACAAAGTTGTGATATAGAGCCATAATCAAAACTACTCTTTCATTCAGACGATTTAAGTTAAATATGCTGTTAGTCAGTGTGTTATCTTATGTAGTTAAGTAATATCTATTCTTAAATTTTTTTTCTGGTATTAAAATTGATTGTTTTACTATTTTTTTGCATGGATTTGAATGATTTCATGATCAAAGCATGTTAACTTCTTATTTGTTTTACATTAATAATTTAATGTAAAACTTAATTTGTTACTTAACTTATTTTGTATAATTGTAATATTCACAATAAACTAGAGTTTAAAAGTGTTGAAGACTGAATCAGATATAACACGTGAGAAAAGCAAATTTATATTTTTAAGTTTGCAAATCAAATCACAACTGATATCCGGATCCTATCCAGATCTCCCATAAGTATTTGGCAAATCAGGATAGTGGCGGAAATCCTAATATCCTGACCAGATAAATATGTAAATATATATGCAAACATATATCTACATTTAAATCCATTCATTGTAACTAATTATAGCATTTAAAATAATTTATAATTAAAACTGATCAAGACAAAATACTAAACATTTTAATTTTTCCATTCAGCCATCTCTGATACCAGAAACAAAAATGTTATTGGAAAAATCAAAGAAATAGAAAAAAAACTGGTCTCAAAATGCCCAAGCAATACGACAAATAGTTCTAGCCAAGCCCTGCCACCATCTCTGCTGTGCTGCTCACCCAAACATGTAGAAAAATCTGACATAAGCAGAAAGTTTAGAGTGATCAAAAAGTGTGTAAAAAAACCCAACAAAGAAAACAGTTTTGAGAACAGATCATCAGCTTTGTCTGACTTGAAAGAAATTGTGTATCGCAGCAAAACCTCTCAAATCATAGACACACTAATTAAGGTGTTGGAGGCAATGGTTAATGACTTTGAGAACAATTGGGCAAATGATCCTGGTCACAAAACACATCTTGCAAATGTCATAGAACTTTTACCTTCCTTTAAAAAAACAATTTCTGATGACCTTTGCAGAGATGATTTAAATGTTAAATTTGCAGCTATTGAAATCAACTCACTGGAAAGAAAATTTTCAGTTGACAAAGTTATCGATGAAAAGATAAAAAAATTAAAGGAAAAAATTAGAGAAATGGAGAGATTGCATTGTATTCATCAGATGAAAAAATGTATTCATGAAATAACAAAGTATAATACAATGGACGTTAAAGATAAGAATGATCGCAGTCATGTATTAGAGAAGCAAAATACAGTGGAAAGTAAAGAAAATAAAAATCAAATTTATTTAAACAAATTAGTGGCTTGTCCTAAGGAGCTGTTAGAACATTTTGACAAACTTAATAGATTGAATTCAGAGGCTTCAAAAACAGATACAAACAAGCAAGAAAAGACAATAATGAGGGAGCTAAAACGTCGAATCTTGGACCTACAGAAAGTCTTGGAGAAAACATACTACTCTAAAAGACCATATCTAAATGGAAAATACACTTTGGACATTTCAATTAGAGAAAAGATTAGAGGCTTGCTCACTGCTCTAAATTACTACTGGCAAATAAGTTTCAAAGCAGATATAATGGAAGATTTAGATGAACTTCAAAAGATTCTGCTACAGAACCACAATAACGAGGAATACTTTCAAATGAGAGCCAAGATTAAAGACCTTGAAACATTCATTTTACAGAGCCACATTGAACCAATGTTGCAGAAGAAGGTGAAGGGCAGTGAACTTGAGAGGTATGGGATTAAGTATTAAAAGTAGATTATTTAGTGTTAAGAATGTTTTCATTAATCTGATTTCTTTTATTAAATATATAATACTCTTCACTAAATAAAATCATTTTTATTAATAAAAAAGTTATACTTTTTATTTAAAAAAGGGAAGAAAAAGGATGGATTTTTAAAATTAAAAAATAGGACACTCAGTTTTCTTTGCTCTACTTGACTTTTTTTAAATAAGAGCATTTTCTAAAATAAACAGTAATTGTTTGTATTTATCTATATTGTTATTAGAGTTTCTGATATATTTAATTACTTATAAGCTACATTCCCCCCCCCCCATGTTTCTAATGGTTATGTAGTGCCAATGAAATGAAAAAAGTAACTCCAAGACTTCTTACTCAAGATTTGATATCAAGTAAGTTTTTTACCTTAACCTTAAAATAGACATAAAACAAAAATCAATTATAACTTTGGGAAAGGTTCTAATTTGAAACTTTAAATATTATTTGTTAAAAATTTATTTAATTATAACATACAAGGTACATAAATATATTATATGATTAACACAATAAAGTAAAGCTTTATTAATGGAAATTTACATAAATAAACATTTTTGAATATGCCTTTATAAGTTAAAAATAAACAACATAAGTATTTAAATTAAATTGTACTAGATGCCTGCGGCATAGCATGCGCTGCAGATTTGCTCATAGGTAGTGCAAAGAAAAGGGGGGGGGTGAACAGACACAAACTACATCACGATGAAATCAGAAAAATGCCAATGAACCTCAGATGCATGAAAGAACATAATAATTGACTTCAATTCAAGAATTGTTGATCTCAATGACCCCTTACGCTTTGCATTACTTTTTCTTGCATTCTGAGTGGGGTCAGACAGCTTGCTACTTGCTTGGTGTCCGGCATGGTTGGACCATGTTGAGAATAATATATAGATATTACCTACTATACCACGAAAAAATAAGGAGAAATAAAATAACAGAGAAATGAAGATGGGCACAAGTACTTAACTAAAATATAGGACATAAGGAGAGAAAGAAAGTAGCAAAAGTTAGAGTTAAAAAAACAAAACAAGAAAAATTACTCTATATTTGTGCTAAAATTGTGAATTTGGTTTACTCTATAGTTTGTAAATGTACCAAATGAGCATATTTATAATATAGATGACATTGTTGGTTTTGCTAGCATACAGAATGCCAGTAACTACAAAAGCTAAATAAACTTTATTCACAATAAGCACTGCTAAAGTGTTTAAAGACAGGATTATTTATATTATATAGGTTTTCTCTAAACCATTAGCCCTGTCTCACCTATGTTAATTGTATTGCACTTCTTGCAATGAATTACATAAATGATGTTGCAACTTGTGCAAGTGAAATCATCTTTGTTCTAAATTTTAAAAGCGGGAAAGATGTGATGTCTTTTTTTAATCTCATAAATGGTATTGCAATGGTTAATTATTGTTTATTATTATGTCAATGTGCGCTTTCATAGTAGGACGCTGACTTCTTAAAAGCATACCCGTAAGACTCCTATCCCCCCCAGAAAGCAAAAAGGGGAGTTTTTTTTTTTGTTGAAGACCTGCTGGGAAATAGGGTCAGCTATGAAGATTGGCTGGTTTTCAAGAATCACCTGGTTTAAACTAGTTATTGGGTTGAAAATTTACATCAATGACAATGATCAGAAAAGTTTGACATAATGAATTCTGTCTGGTCATACTTTTGATTCAGTTGAAATGAGCGTTTTAAATTGGCTCTTATTTGAAAAAAAAAAAAATCCAACATTTCAACAGCTTTTCCCTAAAAGTATGCTTCATGACCATAAAGACTTAAAATTCTTAGTAGTTGAAAAAAAAAGATAAACATTTTGAATGATTGAGAAGTTGGTGACGAATAAAACTGAAATGTTCCCTCTAAGGTTCGTCGATCCTTGTGCAAAGTAAAAAAAAAACTTGTGTGAAAAGTTGTGCAGCATCCATTTTTTATGCAATATTTTACCAAATTTGGTACACAGTAATTTTTAACTCTGCATGGCATCCATCAAATATATGCATAGCCGAAAATCTTAAAAGGAACATAGGCTGCATGTTGACCAATTAAGGAAGATATTTGGTTTGTTTTCAATGTAATTTTGATGTCCAAAAAATTGGATTGTTGAAGTTAATCTGATAGATGGATGAAAATTATATATAAAGTTAATAAATCTAGCAATCCAGAGAGATATCTTTGTAATTTGTGCTCCAAATGGCCCTTAATTATTCAAGCATAATTCTGTCCCACATTTGTTCCAATTGCAACTCTACTAATCTGATAAAAAAATGTGTGAAACTCTTTTGAATCCTCTGCTTTTATTCTGTATTTCACTTAATTACTTGTGCCCTTCATACTTGTTTTTGTTTCTCTGTTTTTTATCACTAGTTAATCTTTATCTTCCTCTGCTAGACATGAGTTAGTTAGTTAGTTATTTCCTCTCGGGCCGAAGACGGCACATAGGGCAGAGGTCATGGATTTCCATTTGTGACGTTCAGTTGTTAATTGTATCAAGTCCTGGTTATTTCTTAGACCCATGGTTGAGCTCTCTCTTATGATTGTTCTACGCAGGGTTTCTTTTGGCCTTCCTTGTTTTCTTTTGCCTGCTGGTGTCCACATGAGGGCCTGACTTGGGAGTCTTCTCTCGTCCATTCAAAGAACATGACCAATGTAATTCCATCGTCTTCTCCTTATAAAATTTGACATGAGTAGATTCCCTGAATTTAACTAATCAATAGTAGGTTGTATCCTTATTATTCAACACTGGAGATTTTATATATTATGAATCCTTTACTTGACAATGGTAGGTTTTATCCTTGTTTTTAAACACTGGATATTTTATATATTATGTATCCTTTACTTGACAATAGCAGGTTTTATCCCTATTATTCAACACTGGAGGTTTTATATATTATGTATCTTTTACTTGACATTAGTAGGTTTTCTGTTTTACTGGTCCATTTGAAGTTTTTATCTTCTCTTTGACTGTGGTATGTTTTATCCTTTGCTGGACATTAATAATTAATACCTTTTATTTGCTACTTGACATTGCTGGTGTCTATCCTTTAAACCACATCAGAGGGTTTTGTTTTATTGACATCAACGGTACATGCCATGAGCATTGATTATTAACTTAAGCTTTACTAAACTTATTCATTTAAATCTTCAGATGAAAAAAATGTACCCCTAATTCAGTCATCATTGAGAAGGTACAGTAAGGTTGAATTTTTTAGACAAAATAATTAATTTAAAGCTTAAAAATATTAAATATGAGAGAACTAAATATAATACTTTTAGTTAGAATTTCAAAAATTATTAAATTATAAACATTTTTTTTAAAAATGGTGTATGTATTTTAATTTCAGAAATAATCAACCCACCAATATGGACGAATTAGGTAAAAACAATTTTTAAAAAAATCTTATTGTTTATGCATTTTAAAAATGAATTATCTTCTAAAATCATTAGCTGTTTCTGTTTAGGGCATTAGATTTAAGATATAAAGATTTGCTAAGTGAGATTTTGTTTTGAATATTTTCAGAAGACGCACAGTATGCTTTTTGGGTATGTGGCTCAAAATTGAAACCCTTGAGTGACAAATATGTTTGCTGAAAGAAAGGTGGCATCTACTTAAAAGAATTCTATAATGTTGTGCCTGATCACAAAGACTTATTACAGTTAAACATGATTCAAATGACATGGAAATGTGTACATTTGAATAAAGTGCAATTAAGAATTTTCAGTACCCCTTTATGTCAAGAGGATTCTATGTTAATGTTTTCATCACAATTATGTTAAGAGGATTCTACATTAATGATTTCATCACATTTATGTTAGATGATTCTAAATGAATGATTTCATCACTTTTTACCTCAATTTTTTCCTTTCACATACACTACCTCTCTTTTTTCCTCTCTACCTCGCACACACACTATCTCTCTCTATCTCTCTTCCTCTTGCTATGTCTTCCCAATTTGTAAATAATTCACTTTCTCTTGCTGTCACTTTAATCTCAAATACATTTCACGTCATTACTGTTGTCCCTGTATCTTTTTTTACATCTGCTTATTTATATAATATGCTTGTATGAATGTATGTATGTACTCATGTAGGTATACACATATGTATGTACTCATATGTGAATGTGTGGTAACTATGAATGTTTTCATGTATGCATAAAGATACATGCGTATACATCTACTTACCTGTTTACCTGTTTGTCTATATATCTGATCTCAAACGTTCTACATATTTGTCTGTCTTCCAGTTTGTTTATCAGTAAAGCAGTCAGTCTTCTAATTTGTTTTCCATTTGATCCTCAATATTCATACGCCATTTTATTAGTCTGCTTGTATCCCTGTGATGCTCCAATAGTTCATCATTTGCCTCTACATTTAACTCATCAGGTGCCAATACACAGTGATCAAGCCTATGCCTCACAATCCAAAGAAGGGAAAGAGCCAAAGGAAGAGCCCCAGTGAGTTCACTTTACATTTGACATTTATGAAATTTGTGTGTCTTTCAGTACATCTTTTGTTACTTTGCTTAAAAGTTTTCCTTCAATTATACTAAATGTGCCAAATGTTTTAATGTTTATGACAATCTATTTTTTAAAAAAATGAAACTATTAAAAGTAACAGTATATTTCTAAACTAAAATCTTATCTTGTTTTTACACAGTCATTTCCCAAGCTATTTAATTGTTTTTACTAGCTGTTAATTAATGTATCTATTATCTTGCATAAATATTCATTTTTAACGGTGCAATGGTATTCTTTAAAAAAATATCTAAATACTTATTAATAGGTTATTTTGCCAAACCAGTTATAATGCTAAGTATATTTATAAAATTAAAATAGACATAGTTAACAGGAATTATAAGTTATAATAAATATCTTAAAAGAATATTCCTCCACATTTTTTAAGTATATAGAGAAATAGAGAGAAGCAATTATAATCCTTGTAGTTTAACATAAAATCACTTAAAACCTAAATTGACAACAACAAAAAATGGTAATATAACTGTTGTTGTGTACAAAGGAATTAAATATCATAATAACTAACCAAGTAAATGTTATTACTTCAGGTTTTTATTTAAGATTTATCGAATTCTTTTTTTTTTTAGTGATCCCAAGTCAATCAGATTTAACTGCTTTGACACTAAATATAGAGTAGAGAGAAGAAGCTATCTTGGTATTTATGATGTGGATACTTATAATTATCCCATCAATCCTTACTTTGACTCTGGTGGACTCGCGGAGCAGGTTCCACTGAGCATTGAGTTGCCTAGATGGGGACCCAATCATTTTGGGATACCTATTATCTCCAGGTGGGTGTTATTCTGCACATTAGTTTTTGTCTGGCAAGCTGAGTTAAATGAAAGAAATTTGTTAAAATCTGTCATTATAAGCATAAACAGAATACACCTTCTTCTTCTTCTTCGTTCTCAAAATAGAATATTGACTTTTGCGTGCCACGAGTTTTGCGCCAATTGGCCCGTGGTCTCCGACTTCAGCCTGCTGTATTTTCTGGATTTGCTTCCATAGCCTTTGGTCAGCCAAGACCATCTGCAAGGCAGCAGTTGCAGAAGACAGCAATATTTAATTATTTTGTTAATGAAACTGGCTTAATGAACTGTTAATGAAACCAGATGCTCTAACAAAAATTGGCAAAGGTTATTTACAAAAGACAATTTTAAATAACTCATTCAAACCATTTGAGGTTGAACTATGAACAACAATTTGAGTTTAGAAATTTCTGGTTCATGTAGATTATTTTTAGCTCAAAATTATTATTTTAAAAATAATTGAGAATAACTAAATTCAAATATAAAATAATTTTATAAAAAATGTTAAATTATTTTACTCAGTCCTCTTTGTAATCAATGTCTGTTACCACATCTGTCTTAGTTTCTTTCTCTATATTTCACTCTATACCTGTCTCCATTTCTCTCTCTCTCTCTCCCTCTGTTTGTTCATCAAAATTCTATAATTTTTAGAGTAATTAATTTGTTGTTTTTTTTAAACTACATTTACAGATAAAATTGATCAAATTATCTTTTCTTTTGTACATTGTATATGCTGTATATGTTTATATATCAACTAAATAAAATCTAATTTTAGGGTAAAATTAGTGGACAACAAAGTTCTATCAGAGGATAACAAACCCATCCTGGAATTTCTGGTTGAAAAAATAACAACAGACAAATATAAATTTCCCAAGGTTTGTTATATTTTTAAATAAAAATAATTAATAATAGGAACAATTTGAAAAAAAGAATAACAAAACTGTCACAAAAATGCATGAACATATCAACAAAAAAAAATTAATTTCATACCTATGAAAAAAAAGCATCAAAGAAAAAAATTAAAAGCACATTTTAAAAAAAATATATTAAAAGCTCAATAAAAACTTGATAATAAATAGTAATCATTTTTAAATTTATTTTGTCATAATTAGGTTAACATAACTGCATCAAGTGATGTCTTTCTCCCTTATATTAAAATGAAAGAAATGGAATTAAAGAAAAGACTGGCTAGTAACCCGGCATCAAGGGTAAGTTAATAAAGTTAAATTCTCTGATTTACTGACTCCCTTACGCACAAAATAAAATGTATCATTAAAATAAAAACATGTCTGATCTCTTCCAGCCAGAAAAACAGGAAGAGATCACTAAAAAACAGGAAGAGTCCACTAAAAAAACCAAACAGTTGTTTAGCAGGGCTCTCATGGTAAGTTTTTTGTGTGTGCTTTATATGATTTTTTTAAACTTTGAAAAAATCTTAATTTGAAAAAAAAGTTGAGAGATTATAATTTGTTTATTTATTATTTATTGCCAGGGCTTTTTAAAAACATGTAAACTTTTTATCACTGATGTTTGAAATAAAAACAACCATTTCTTTGATGTTTTCTAGCTCTTGATTGATTACAAAAGTATAATTATTTTTTAAACAAAAGTATTTCTCTCTTAATAACTTAATAATATAACATGTTGATAAACATGGTTTTTCATTGTCATAAAAAAAGTAAAAAAATGAGTTTAAAATCTTATTTATTATCATTTTTTGAGTGAGGTCGCAAGTAATGAGTTTACTTGGTTTTAAGCCAAAGATGTTATACTGATCTTTTGCTTTTTAAAAAATATTGCAAAGAATAGCGTTGTATTCCAAAATGTAATATATACTGACATATGCATACAAATATTTTACAACAATCATATATTCACATATTAAAATTTGTCCATTATTGCTACAGAAGCTAAAGGCATTCCAGATATCTTCAGATCTCGAGCGTAAGAAAAAAAAGACGCAGATGCATATGAAATCTTATGACAATACTCACATGAGAAGCTGTCAGAAGACAAAAACGGTAAGCTGAACAGATGTAAACATAAAACACTGAACAGGGACAGGACTTAATCATTAAGTAACACACTCACCAAAACCATAAGTGTAACATGGTGAGTAGAATTATAATGAATTATAACAATAAAGGCAAGAGGAAAAACTAAAATTCAGACTCACTAACAAGCACTGGGGAAAAAAAATTATTTTTTTTCAACAACAAATAAAGAGGGATACATATACTAACTGAACTGTTGAATGTTCAAGGCATCTAATAGAAACTTTTGTTTCAATAAATTATAACAAAATTATATTAAAATACTCACTGTAGTGAAAAAAGGGATACAAATTTTAATGAAAAGAAAAAGGGGCATAAAAGTATTCCCATTTTAAGAAATATCTAAAGGCACATTTAGGTAGAAATAGAGATTTATGTTATTTTATTAAAAAAGATATAGGTATCTGAAAAAATGAAGATTTCTCAATTGTTGAAAACTAATAGTATTTTAAACAAAGTCTTCTAAATATGATTTTAGCGTCGGTTAATTCGTCATAGTCTAATAGTTACAAGAAATTATGCAATCTCAAATTTTCAATTAAATTTTAACAAGATTTTAATTTTTTTAATATAAAAGACTTTACAATACTCTATCTCCACAGATTTTCATTGGCTTGGATGAAAGTGAAAATATGATGACAAAATATAGATGGGCCGAGCTGAGGATCATCAACTATCACAATCCCAACACACATTACCAGTATGTCATAGATACAATAATACGTGAGGTAAAGTACAATCTATCTAACTTTTAATTTGATATATGGGATGGGATGAGCCTTGGTGCAGGGTTTATTGATCAAAGATTGAGTTTTAAGGATGGGGTCTTTTGTATGATAGCACAAGCAATACATTTATTATTAGTAAAATTGAGTTGACCTAAAATTATTTGATATAATATTAGACATTTCCCCCATGGGTATATCTGAGCTTACAGCTGAGGGGAAACACCTACCTGCTACTCTCTATGACGATAAACTAATTTCTAGGGAGAGACACCTCCTTTGTATGAAGATTCACCTGCTGCTAATTACTGGGGCACACCTGCTTCTCATAATAATAGGGATACACCTGCTGCTGACTACTGGGATACACCTGCTATTGACTATGAGTGATGCACTTGCTTCTAACCAGCGGTGGATAAACCTACACCTAATTATGGGTATACACCAGCTCTTAAGAGAATCTCATTGCACTTACTGTGTGCAAAGTGCCTGAATATGGGGAGAATATCTTACATGTCATGGGGACACATGATAAAAGCTGCAATGGAGGAATTGAAATCTTTCAACAGTAGGCCTCCAAGGCAACCATTTCATCCATGTCACGATCTAGATTTTTGTAAAGTCATTTTCTATATTCCCCAAGGCAGTTGGGGAATAATTAAGTTTTCAACACCGCCCGCTGTTCTCTCTAAGGTATGTTGGTCTGATGGCAAAGTAAAAAAAAATCATGTGCAAAGTTGCTCAGCAACTACCTTTGTTCAATATTTTACAAAATTTGCTGCGCTGTATTTTTAAACTGCTGCACAGTGGCGGTCAGATATCTGCATGTGTATGTTATGTGTACATTAAAGAGGCTAAACCTCTAAAAGAAGTTACCAGTGGAGATATCAAGAAGCAAGGAACACTTTTCACATCTCCCACCCAATGGTAGTAATAGGGATGTTTGTTACTTGTATTAGGAGATTGTCCACTAGACATCAAAGATCAAACATTAAAAAATTTATAGAAAATTCACAGAAAAAAAAAATAATGTGAAGATTATGCAGACAGCCTCACAAGGCTATCTTAGGTTTTCCATTTACTGACTAGATGTGTTAATTCAACTAAAATAACCTCAGGAAATGTGTGAGATTGTAATTTTGTCTTTTACATTAACAGGAACCGTCAGATCTTCATTGGGTTGATTACAAAGAATACAACAAAGTTGAGAACTTCACAAGAAAAGATATCTTTGCTATTGTGTGCGGTCACCGCGGGTGTTATTTTGAGAAAACTCTTGGAAAAGCTGGTGCATCTGCACGCCCTAGAACAGGTCAAGGAAGATCGGCACAAAGAAAATATGAGCAAGTGGTCGCCGTACAAGAAAAAACAGAACAATTTACACCTCCCCAGGAAACATCTTAAACTAGTGGTATCTAACTGTCCAGTGTAAAGTAGTTTATAGCAAGCAAGAATCTGAACAAATTATCCCTTATTTCTTCAGTGAATAAATGTAACCATTTTTACATTTTCCAGTTTGAATTCAGAGCCATAGATAGTTGATGATTTGATTTTTTAGGCAATATTATTAAAATTTCATGATTTACACCTACAAATCAATAGAAATAGCTGATGGAAATCCCAAAACATAAGTATGAAAATGAAATAAAGAATTTTTAGAAATTAAAGTCCATTGGCTCTAAAAAGTATAAATGTATACCTAAAAAACATGCAAAGAATATATGTCTCAATGTTTTTAGAGAAGTTATTAAACTAAAGCATGCTTCAGATTTTTCTAGAGAAATCTTCAATTTATTCTAACAAGTGTTTTTCTCAGTTTCTCTTAATATTAATTTTTAAAAACATATAAATTAAGACTTTTGAATTTATCTAGACTAACAGAAATATTACGATTCATAACTAAAATACTCATATTTGGCATAATAGACACATAAAGGTCACTGCAAAGACTTTAATAAAAACAATATTTACATAAAATAACTACAAATAATCAAGACTCTGCAGACTTACAATCATAATTTTTTTAACAAGACCCATTTATATAACAAATCAAATAGTAAACATCATCAATGATAACATAAAACAATACTTCTATCAGTAACTGACAGTTGACAACAGTGGAAATTTTCAATTTACAATCTCAAACATCATACAGATCATTGCAACACAATTATAAAGGCAACTGAGAGAACAAGAAATGCAAGTAGAAAAATAACAGAAATTGAAATTTATTTATTTATTAAAATTTTTATTAAAGTATATTCTGTAATTCTATGTAAATTAAATGTAGTGTAAAGTACTTGGATATTTTTTTATGAAGAAAAAAATATTTTCAAATGCATTAACTAATTTAATTTTTTTCTTGTACTTTTTAATTAATAGAAATTTTCAACTCCTATATTATTCTACTTTTCTGTAAAATTGAATGTGAAATTATTTTTATATTGAAGCATATTCTTTGTAGTAGCCTACATACCAGAATCTAAATTTAAGTTGATTTAAAATCAATATGATTACTTTTATTCTTTATCGTTTTGTCTGTTCTAGAAAATTCTGTTATTTAATTTTTAGTCGAAACCTTACTATGTTCATAGTTTTTAATTGGTAAACTTATAACAAATATATATAACTCATATACTTATGTTCATAGCAATGTCATTAATTGTACTTCACTTAATTTATGGCTTACCTACATGTTTTAGAACATTGTAATTTTATTTTGTTAAAATATATACAGCAACTCTTCCACTATTTTTATTAGACAAAATTTTTTACACCTTATAGATCTATTTGTAAAACCTTTATACAATTTATATTATTACTATACTAATATTCACTTTATTTGAGGTTTATTTATATTGCTCTAGAAAATTAAATAGTTTAAACTGTAGCAATGTTTTTATTTTTAAAATTTAAATAAAATTATAGTAACTAAAATGTGTATTTTCCTAACGTCATTCTGGTTAACACTGGCTTGAATCATTAATTATTTATATGATTGAACTGATTATTGTTGTTGAATTCTGATATTTTAATTAAAAAATAAATGCTTTGTCTTTCACACTTACAAATAAATTTTCCTTTAAATTATAAAAAGATTTTAAAATTAAAGAAAAAAAATGTATTAATTAGATTTTTATTTTCTTTAACTTTAATGTAATCTAATTGATAATTTTTTTTACCCTCTCTTAATTATAAGAAATCTGTTTAGAACACAAGTACAATTATAAATATGCGCGCATTGTTATTTTAAATTTACATATTATTTTTTGTGAGCTTAATGCTACATATCTAAGAAAATAAAACTTACATAGTTAATAATGAACACTAGCATTTCTTAATTTTAAAAAAAATTATAAGTTGAGGTGTTCAAGTGTCTTACACGGTTCACCGACAAAACGGCCCCGTACAAAACGGCCCCGTACAAAACGGCCCCGACAAAATGGCCCCGGACAAAACGGCCCCAGACAAAACGGCCTGTGACAAAACGGCCCCGGACAAAACGGCCCCATTCTTATTAGGATTTTAAAGTTTTTATTTTTTTTTTCAATTTTGTTCAACTCATTTCATATACAATTTCCAGAAGAGAAGAAAGGGCACTTTTTAAAATGCGTTT
>MUZC01000302.1:206181-221620 GCA_002072015.1 Radix auricularia | reverse complement strand
GCCAGTTTTCGTCGTGAGAGGGTTTCAAACAACTTCCCAAAATTCCATGCTCCTAACTACACCGAAAAGTGGAGAATTAGTGATGAGTCGGTTTTTAATGTAAGAGAAAATATATTTGGGCTCCCGGCCCCCCATGAGAGTTAGTTTTAAAATTTGTTTTGGCCAATTTGCGCCGAGAGCGTGTACTTAAACCATTTCCAAAGTTTCATATTTTTACCCATATGGCAAATAGGAAAATTGGTGATTTTCAATTTTTATAGAGCCCATATTATGAAAAAACTTTTTGGGCCCCCAGCCCAACTTCAGCTAGATTTTAAAAAATCATATTCGCCAATTTAGTTGTTTTTGGACATCCAACAACTTTCCAAAGTTTCATGCTTCTACCTACACGGGAAGTCGGAGATTCAGTAATGTAAGCAAAAAAAGTTTTTGGGCCCCCGGCCCCACATGAGTTAGATTTTAAAAATTCTTTTTCGCCAATTTTCGTAGTCAGAGGGTATCCAACAACTTCCCAAAGTTTCATGATTCTACCTACACGGGAAGTTGGAGAATTAGTGATGAATCAGTCAGTCAGTCAGTCAGTCAGTCAGTCAGTCAGTCAGTGAGGGCTTTCCCTTTTATTAGTATAGATAACATATTTATAATATCATTAACTAATATCATATATAATATATCACCAATAGAGGGGCTATCTTTAAACCTATTCAAATGGAATTTGCTATTTCTAAAGTATATTCCTTATCTAACAAGAAAATACACTATAACAATAAATGAAATTTTCGACCATCTGTGGGTACAGTCGGATGATTTTTATTTTCAATGGTATGTGCGTTAATAATTTTTTTAACATTAAAATAAACCATACTTCGTTGGAGGAATGGGGGGGGGGATACAATTTTCTTGATTCAAATAAATTGTAACACCGTATTTCTTTTAGATAAACAAAAATATTAAATTTGGTCTGGTTTAAACTAAATAAATCACATGTTTTTTCATAAATAGTTTAATGTCTTAATCAGTTTCCCGCCAATTAAGTTTAATTTAAAGAGAAATAAAATCAATGCCTCACAAATTTACACATTGAAGGGTAGATTAATAATAATGTGACAAATATAAATATCTCTAATTAATAATATACTAAATTACCAAACTGTATTTATAAAGTATAATTTGTTTATATTAATCAAATGTTTTTAACTATACATTGAATTAAAACTATTAAAAGGTTCGAGAAACGAACAAAATAATTTTTAATATTAAAAAATTAAAGACACTGTATACATGCTAGGCAATGCTCCCTCTAAGGTTTGTTGGTCCGTGTGCAAGGTAAAAAAGGTAAAAGACCCATGTTGTTGAGCCTTCTCGTCCATGAGTGACATCCACCGATTATCGCCGGCGTCTGCACTTCCTCCTAGGACACAGGCCACCTACAAGAGCTCTCCAGGCAACTCTATCCTGGGCTACTTTCTCCAGGATCTTCCATTCATGGCCAATTCTCTTGATGTCTGGCTCCAATTCAGGGCGCCAGGTGTTTCTTGGGTGGCCTCTTTTCCGTTTACCCTGTGGATTCCATTTCAGGGCTTGCCTTGTTGTATTAGAAGCAGGTTTCCTTAGTGTATGACCGATCCACCTCCATCGCTTTTGAAGAATCTCTTTCTCGATGGGCTTCTGTTTAGTCCGCTGCCTCAGTTCCCGGTTGCTGATTTTGTCCAGCCAGTGAATTCTGAGAATCCTTCTTAGACAATTGTTAATGAAGGTCTGTATTCTGGTCCATACTCATAAGCAAATATTTTTAGGACCTAATTTTGGTGCAATATTTTACCAAATTTGCGGCTCAGTAATTCAAAAGTGCTTCGCCGCGGCGGCCAGACATCTCAAATATAGATAGATATATACATTTCTTTTAAATATAAAGTATGAACCAATTAGTACAGATTGTGTAGCAGAATACTTGAAAACAACCCGTCTTTAACTTCAACCCTTTTTATATTAAGTAGCTTTTGGATTTGAGAATATTAAATAATATTTGTGAAGACAAGATACAACAGAAATTACCCATTTTTTATAACACATAACAGCTGCATGGCTTCTATGCAGAAGATAATTGCGTCCACAGACCATGAGAGATGATCTGTTGGCAAGTGATGCAGCGGTCACAGGCTATAGGGGTCCCACGCATTACCCCAGCCGCCTAACTATTGTCTAGTTAGGTACCCATTCAGAGCTGGGTGACTCGGGGACTCCTCAGGCCCCGGGAGGCCCCGGGAACAAATCCTCGCCTTCGCGTGGATTCGAACTCGTGACCATCGGTATGACAGTCGAGCACGCTACCTCTCGACCACCTCGTCTTGAAAGATTATACATATTTCTCGTATTATTTATTTTTTTTTGCTGTAAGAAATATTTTAACAAGTTAAGTTACTTAAATCGGGAGTTAGTAATATAAAATCAAATTGAAAAAAGTAAATTCTGCATCCAAAATATATGTTTAAGATTCTGGCGTTCTTTTATGTCATTTAATTTTCTCCATTTAATTGTTATGGCAAGCATTTTTAAATTGCTCTTTCTCAATCTATCTATCTATCTATATAATTCTCCTCATGGTTTTAACCATGCCGGACACCAAGCTGTCTAACCCCACTGACCAATCAGCTGGTAAAAAAGGTAGTGCAGAGGGTGGGAATCATCGAGACCTACAATGTGTTCAATTGAGGTCAATTACTTTGTTCTTTCAGAACAACAGTATAACATGTATTTCGTAGTGTAGTGGTTATTACATTCGCCTAACACGCGGAAGGTCGTAATAAGGGACCATCCATAAAGTACGTCACGCTCCAGAGGGGACAGGTGGAGGGGGAGGTCCACCATGTGTGACTTCAAGGTGCTTTATATTAAATTTTAATTATTCTGTTAATTAAAAAATATTGATCGAAATTGTCACGTACTTTAATGGGGGNGACATGGGGAGGGGTGAGTTAAAATGGTATAAAAAAACAACGTGACGTACTTTATGGACGACCCCTAAGATATTAATAAAAGAAATAAAGGAACTATCATGGAAGTTTTAAATGGCTCTGATGTAATTGAATTTTTTCCCATGGTGTGAACACTTTTGAGTGTGTGTTTGTGTGTGTGTGTGTGGGGGGGGGGCTTTCTTACTTTAGAAATCCATACTCCTCCTTAAGTGGATTTATTTATTAGTCATTTAGCGTTAAAATAAACGTCATCCAGCACTGGAGATCCTAATTGTCTAAAATTGACTTTCGGGGAAAAAACTAATTTTTAATTTAAAAAAAATAAATTTCTTAAATGCTCTTGAATGTTTAAAGTGTTTACTAGTTGAAAGTTTTAATTTATCACTGTATTTACAATTTAAATAAAAATTAATTGATTGATTCGTAACTATAACTGATTAAATGATAGCTTTTTATAGGTTCCATTACAAAAAAACACTGTGACGATCGGATACTGAGTGAACATGGGTTGCTGATCACGAGATTTGTGAGTTTGTGTGTGTGTGTGCACTTTGAGAGAGAGAATACACGAGGGATTCGGCAAAGAGATGGGAGAATGAAGGATGGATGGTTTTGTGGATTGTACATGTACTGGAGAGAGAGAGAGAGAGAGAGCGTATTGAGGCTTATCTATACAGACGCTCCTTCTATACATCAGATTATTGTGTCCTTACCTGTCAGTTTACAAATGACTCAGCGTTCACGGGCCACTGCTATGAGGATTTCAGGAAATTACCCAGACGCCTTTGTGTCAGGTACCATTTCCGAGTTGGCTGGACTCAGAGAAAACTAAGACACCGGGAACTAATCCCTGCCTTCACGGGTACTCGAACCCGGTATGCCAGTCAAGCGCGCTTGCCACTCGTCAACCGTGCCACCACTGTGTATCACTCTATTTATTTATGATTATGATCATAGCCTCTTCAAGTGATTAAACTGTTGATCTGAAACGATTGAATATTGTTGGGTACATTCGACTTCAAGGGATTGTTTTGTATTCCTAACCCAGGCGAGGAGGGGGAATATAAGCCCTCCCCTTGCCACAGATATCAACCAAGCGTTATCAGCTCTGATTGACCTATATATATATATATATAGGTCAATCGGAGCTGATAACGCTTGGTTGATATCTGTGGCTTATATTCCCACTCCTCGCCTAGACAAAGGATCGGCTACAGACACAGAAGTCTGCGTGTGATATAACTGCAACACTTTCAAGCACGAAAAAGTTAAAAAAATTCCCACCTTGCATATTTAACAAGTAAAAGGAAGTATTGATTCTAGGAATTCTTAATCTTAAACTCCATGCAGTAACCTCTCTTATTTAAAGTGTGTTACAGGAATCAAATTACTCTGTATTGAATTTAAATTGTTAAAGTTGGATCTTATGGAAATAACTTTGACAAATGTCGTTAAATGTTTACAGATCAATGATTTTTATTTGGTAATATAAATACATCTTCTGAACAATTTATACGTTTTTAAATGGATAACGGATCGAACATGACCTGCAAATCCTTGCTTTGAATGCGCATACGTGCCACTTTTTCGAAAGTGCTTACCGTATTCCATTGCTATTTATAGAAAAATAGTACAGTATGGCGTAATCCTGATATAACTTTTCCCTCACCAGAGTGAACTTACAATCTGAAAAAAGAATAGAGTGAAAATTTCAGTAATTAATTCAATTCTTTTATTCAAAACAAGAGTAAAATATTCTTCATATAAAAAAAAAAATTTAAAAAAATAGGCACAGATAGAAAATGGAGATATCTTTGTCATGTGTATTTCGACGGATTTTGACCACCTTTTTTGGTAGGTTATAATAAATTTACGTTTATTTCAATGTTTTAAATTCCTCTAAAGCACAATTTTCAGGAAAATTTTATTGTTTTTTTCGAATAAAATCAAATAAAATTTAAAATTTTTAACAGCTTATTTTCATTCATAATGTATTTGTGTGTTTCTGACGTGTTTCTGTTTTTTTATTCCTTTACATTAACTTGTGGCGTCTGCTTGCTTGATTGATGCCTTCAATGCCGAAAAAACTTTGGCTCGATTTTTAACCCACTTCCTCGTGTGCTAGCAATCTGATATTTTTTAGGAAGACTCGGGCAGATGATAAAAGTAATGTGTCAACATTACAGATCGATCAAATGTACAATAATTGAATTAATGAATTTTTAGATTTTCTCTAATTATCTCTATGTAGCATGTTAATTTTTGTGCCAGATTGTCGAGGGGGGATGAATTGAACAATTAAAAAAAAATACTTTCCTGTTGTACTGTTCTTTGCGTATTATATAGACTATCTTTTTTTTAAATATCGCCGATCTGTAAATGTAAATGTTATTAATTGCTTATCGGTCTCGCGGTGCGCACTTTGTTAAAAATGTTTTATAACCATTTGCCATGTGATAAAATCGAGCTGAAATTTAGCAGACACACAGTTGTTATTTACTATAAAACCTTTACATCTTTGAGACAATACTAAAATTTATGATTTTTGGATTGTCTCCGATGGGGATTACAATGAACAGTCTTTTAGTTATGTCTCATATATATAGGATTTATAGTCAAAAACTTGTTTTTTTACGGTTTTTTTTAACCACAAAGAAACTTCCATGTTACTGTAAGTAAGTTTGATACATTAAAAAATAAAAAAGATAAAGAACGACATAATTTATATTTTACATGTTGACATTATAAATTAAAAAGTTTAAAAATTCTTTTTGCATTTCCAATTTGGAAAAAATTGAATGAAATATTAACCATTCAACATAAATTATCTCTAAATGAAACAAAAGAGAATTGTATTAATACTAATGGATTGCAATACTTTTTGGACAGGCAACCACACCCCATTATACCTACATACGCCTTGCTACGGTAGGCCGAATTGGTTCTAACCTTCAACTCGTTTGAGTTTAATGGCCAGTTCTTTGACCAAATCAGTGAGGTCGCTATGGTGACCAAGCTATGCTAGCTTGTTCATGGGCCATTTCTAGCACAGAGTTTAACAAGAATACACTGGTCACCTCCCCGAATTCTATAAGAGACTCTTTCCACCCCTTCATCAAGTTCAGTTATCAACTTTTCAAGCTGTGTGTTAACTTACTGTAACTCTCCGGCTTACTTCAAACAAACTGACAGCCACTGTTATCGTCTCTACCCTTCTTCTCATCCAATAATCTGTAAGGACTACATCCCCTTTTATCAACTTTGTGCCCTCCTTAGACTGTGTCAATCTCAGAAGCACTTTTGGGAAAAGGCGTTGGAAGTGGTGGAGTTTTTTAGACAAAGGTTTTTTCCTGAAGCTATACTACAATTTACGCTTCAGCGAGTCAAAAGCTTCACTCGTGCTGACACCTTTGTACCACGCATCAGCGATATTATTGAGAGGAGCAAATTGGTTCTTACATACCATCCCCACAGCATCAAAGCCAAAGAAATCTGCTTGAAAAACAGCAACATCCTTTTCGTGGACCCTGACACTATATTCCGCCCCACCCCTCATTGTATTTAGGAGGGACAAGAACCTGCGTGATCTTTTGGTTCGTCGTCACCTTTCCACCACACCCAACCAACTGGAAACTTTATATTGTGGTAGACGTCGGTGAAAGACATGTTCTCTTGTTACAGTCGGACCAGATAGCCTTCCATAAGGGGATATTTAAAATTAGGGGTGGATTTATTTGCACTAGCCGCAATGTGGTCTACACCATTGTGTGTAAGCACTGCTCTTTAAAATTCATAGGTGAGAAGGGGACGTTACTCTCTTGCCGTATCGTAGAGTATGTTCGTGCGATTACACAAGACAAACATTGACCTTTATCCCGACACTTCATTGGACGCGACCATTTGGGCGTCGATGACCTGGCTGTAACCGCCATGGTCTCTTACACAAACACTCCCAGATGGGTCAGCCTAGAGAATAGACTAATCCAAGAGTATGAGACTCATGCTCCCCATGGCGTGAATGTTGTGTTTGCGCCGATAACCTAATTATTTTACCACACCCACTCTCTTCTTTCCTATATAATCTCACACTACTCTCATCCTACTTTGTTTTCGTTGACACTTTGGATTTCACTGCAGCTAAGTTTTTATTTTTCATTTCTTTATATTCGTTTTATTTGTGTATTTTTTGTTCGTTAAGTAAGGCTCATTGCCGAAATGTTCGCTCTTTTATTAACTCCTTTCTGTCTAACTCATACCTTGTTTGTTTTCCACTTACTACTATTGGATTATGAGAAATGTTGAATGTATTTATCGTTAATATTTTCCAAAAAGTTCTGATGATACTCAAGCATCCGCTCATAGGTCACACCAAAGAAGACTGTAAAAATGAATATAATCTAGAGAAACTATCAACATCTCAAAGTCGATGTGAATTATTACACGAATATATCAGCTGTTATTCTAGGTGAGTAGGCCATTTAAAAACAAAGATTTATTTTCAAAAATGAAAAAATCAAATTCCTCTGGTACAATTAAAAAGACTGGAATTTTGTTAGTGAAATTTGTATTCAATATTATATATATATATATATATAAATAAAAAAACAAAGGTCATATCCTGAAGCCACACTTCAACATGAGCTTCAGCAGGTCAAAAACTTCACTAGTGCCGACGCCTTTTTACCACGCACCCGTGATACCAACCTAAGGAGCAAGCTGGTTCTTACTTACCATCCACACAACATCAAAGCCAAAGAAATATTCCTGAAGAACCGAGCGATCCTCCTTGTGGACCCTGAGACGAAAAACATATTCTGCACCCCACCCCTAATTGTATTTAGGAGGGACAGAAACCTACGTGATCTTAAGGTTCGCACTCGCCTCCCCACATCACCCAACCATCTGGGTACTGTACCATGCGGCCGACTTCGGTGTAAGACATGTCCATTTGTTGTGAAAGCCAAACAGATAAACTTCCCTAAGGGGCTATTTATGATTAAGGATGGTTTCACTTGCGCTAGCCGCAACGTTGTCTACACCATTGTGTGTAAGCGCTGTCCTTTGAAATACATAGGAGAGACGGGACGATCTTTGTCGTGCCGAATGTCTGAACATATTAGGGCGATTACACAAGATAAACAGTGTCCCGTCTCCCCCCACTTCAATGGACGTGACCATATGGGTGTCAAGGACCTGGCAGTCACTGCTATTGTCTCGTGCACAAACACCCCACGCGTGTCTAGATTGAAAACAGATTAATTGAAAATCACGGTACACTCGCCCCACATGGGATGAATATTGTCTTTTATCTGACCACATAGGCGCTTGCCCCGCCCACTCTCTGCTTTCCTACATAAATTCGCTCTGTCATCTCTCAATTTCACTTTTTGGATACTTTGGATTCTACCGCAGCTAAGTTTCTTCATTTTATATTTTATTTTTATTTTCGTTTTACATGTGTATTGTATGTTCGTTGCAAAAGGCTCTTTGCCGAAACGTTCGCTGTTTTGGTACGTCCGGTCAGGCTAACCCTTACCTTGTTTACGTCTTTTCCATTTAATTTTTTATAAGCCTGATTGCAGTCCTGTCCCTCATTTTGTTTATTCCTTAATCTAGCATGTTAAAACTATGAGTATTTATCAAGTGATTAATTATTCACCAAAATATTTTTAAGATTAACACAGTTAAGTTAAATCTTTGTAGAAATTAAAAGAAGAGCTCCAAGATTCATTACTGGAGAATATTCAAAACTGACACGAGTAACACCATTAGTTAAATCATTAAACCTTGAAGCACTAGAGGATAGAATGAGCAAGAGTAAATTAGTAATTATATCTTTTAAAAAATATTCTGCTTTAGAAATACAACACAGAGATAACTTTATACAACCCCCAGATAGACATGAGGATAAAATCCGCTTTCTTATTCCATATGCAAGAACAAACACATACAAGTTTGTTTTTTTCCGGTCCGGAATTAGGGCATGCAATGGGTTGCCCGAAGAAATCAGGAAAGTAAACATTTTATTCTCATGTAAAACTCTGAAAAGAATGCAGGACTAGACACTGACCATATATAAACGCAGGAAGCAATAATCTTTTGTATAGAAGGAGCGTCTGAAATAGATAAGATAAGAAAAGAATTGTGAATATTTTGTTTTGCTCTTTATTTTCATTTGTGTCTTTCACTTGCTATTTTATTTTATTTTATTTTAACAAAATATAAATATTTTTCATCGAAAAAAATTGAATTGTCTGAATTCATGAATTTGATAGCACATAAGATATGAAATATGTAAAATAAAATGCATTAATTGAAAAAAAAATTAAGTTGGCCATGGTTAGTGTATAATTTGAGATGCCAAAGTGATATTGGAAAGTATGATTTTCGGAAAAAAAGATTTGTATAAATTTCACTTTCACTATTGTTAATTATAGAATAATTTGTGCGCCTAATATTGCTGCTTTATGTATTTCACTTTAAAATTTTCAAGGTGTTGTTTTGAATTATTTACATATTTTCTCAATTTTCGCTAGCTCGTTGTTTATCAGTGATAAAAATGAAACGTTTCAAAACAAAAAGTTAAAAACTAATATGTTGAAAAGATTATTTAATAATAATATGTATAAGCAATGTTTTAAAAATAGTGTGTGTGTTTGTCCTTTATCAAAAGTATTATCATCAAAATGATGTGTATATTTGTTACATGGTATATCCTTCTCAGTTCATCTGATATGGAAAAACATTTGCAAGAAAGGGCGATTAAATTGTTGACCTTCATTTCAAAAGAACTAGAAAATTACGAAGATGGCAAAGGCTGCACCATAGAGGACGTTATACATGGGCATACACTGTTCCTAGTGAGGAGGCTCGACTATCAAATACAGTGTGCAGCCTACATGATGGCCGGTTTCATTATGGTAGCTCCAGGACTCTGCAACCGTTTCGTGTTACGGCAGTTGGCGCTAATGATTAAATATTTCCTTATGGCGATGTTATGTTGGGGGCTGTTGCAACTTTTCATTATGTATCTTCTAAAGACTTTTCTTTAAAAAAAAATTATTTTGAAAATTACTTTCAGAATTTTTTGTACATTTTGAGTCCGAACTTAAATGTATTAATTTTTTTTTAAAAACAAATAAAACATATTTGGAACTAAAAATTGTGCTTATTTATTATTATAATATATTTTTTAAATTACAGCCCTGAAAAACTTTTGATGTAGATCTAGATCTAGATTTACCTCCAAAATAATGGTACGGAACATTTTGAAAAAAAAAAAAACAAAAAAAAAAACAAAAAAACAAAAAAAAACAAAACAAAACAACAACAACAAATAAACAAAAACAAATTGTGCTACAAACATTAATCTCTGTACAATAATCATTCTATTAAAAATACATTTTCTTGCAATGTTGTAAATCATAGTCAACCATTTATTTAAATAAAGGTGTTGCTTTTACCAAATCTATTCAAATTATTATTTTCCATTGTCATTAATTTAAGACATCTGTTAATTTTAAGATATACAGAAATGTTTACTGACAAACGATTCTTCAAACTTTTGTATAGGCGAATCATAGTCGACAAAATTGAAAGCGATCGATTCGTTTCAAAAGTGTTAGCTGGAGAAGTGGGCGTGGTCTTATCTTGAAATATTGAATTAGATCTGACGTAAACCAAAGATATATATAATGATTTTTTCAGCAAAGCTTAACAAGCACATAACACCTGAAACATGAGCTGTGACTAATCCCAGCAACACCTTTTGAAGCAGATTCAGAGAAACAACAGATGACTAAATTGTTGCTGAAAAAATGGCGAACCCACAAGGGGTATGCACAAATTTTAAGAAGAAAACAAATAAATGTGACTTTTTGTTGTTGTTATAGTGATTCTCAAATAACAACATTTTCCAGTGCCAATTTTGTTTTAGACATTTGGTATTGTATGCCAGTACATGTAGCGTTTTGCGGGAGGTGAGGGAAGAGACACACCTAAAGACTATTTATCTGACTTCAAATAAAATAGTTTTTTAAATCCTTTCCGAGCCCTGGTGACCCCTTTTTATAAAAGCCATGTGGCCCGCGGCCTGCGACCCCTATGAAATTAAAATAAGTCATATTCAATAAAGTTTTTACAAAATAAATAAAAAGATGCACTACAGTGATTTTTTTCAAATCGACAGTTGGCGACCCAAGAAAACCCATCACTATCCCCAATCGTGACCCACACACTAAGAACAGCGGCTTTAGAATAACTTCACCGCCTTGTCGTGGTCGCGCAAGTGGAAAAAAAAATAAAGTAATAAAAAAAACCTTTAAAACAAAGCTTTTGACTATAATATAAATCCCTTATATATGAGACATAACTCGAAATCCTACATTTGGAAGAAAGTAAGCAGTCCCGAGCCTGCGCTCTTCATGGGGCTTCCCGGAAAACCTCCTCAGCTCTCTGCCCTTCTAGGCGACGTAAAAGTTGAGACCCCACCCACACCAACGGGAGCAGTCGCTTCTAGAAGCGGCCCCATGGTCGTCCAAGACACTAGGTAGAAAACGCCTCCCACTTAGTTGACCTCCCAAGGGAGGGGTGGAAATTTCCCCACTTCGACTCGCTATCACTTCAGCGCCACCCCGACAAAGCTTACGAGTCTCAATGGTTAGGACCGCCGCGGTGCGGGGGATCATCACTGCCCTACCTAGTGTTTAACCCCCACTGGAAGGTTTTCTCAGAGCTGGCGTCCAATTCATTCTTAACGGTACCTTTTGTTAATCCGTACTGGCGCTTCTGGCCCTAAACCGCCGTCGCTCAGTGGCGTTGCTAGTTAATTGAAACGGTCGCTTCGGAGTAACCCGAACCTCATGTGTACTTTGGTTTTTATCATCGGCATTGGATCTCAATGCTTTGCCTAAGATCCGTACAGCGACTGTAATCATATGCGACTAGCGCCTAACACCTAACATCGGACTTCGGCATTCATTGCTAGGAGTTGTCCGTTTCGGGTCGTGGTCATCTCCACGACTTTACTCATATGTCGAGCCACGTAGAGGCCACCACTTTTTTTAGACATAACTAAAAGTATTGATTATTTTAAAAATAATACGCACTGCACAACAAACATTTACGGACTGAACGTTACTGAACTACCTTGCTGTAAAAGACGGGGATGTGATCAGCGATGGCTGGAGTGAACTCAAATGACATGGGGATGTCAACTATATTAGACGGCTACAAAGAGATAAACTAAAAATTCATTAATTTAATTACGGTACCTTCGATCGGTCCGAAATTTTGATACAATTCATTGTTTCAGCTCGATAGCATAAAGGGAAGAGGATCATTTTATGCTTTTGTTTTTCCGCCCAATGGACCACGACAAGACGGTGAAGTTAATTTAAGTAAGGTTTTTAAATTAAACAACCCGTGAAAAAAATTTGTGTGACTTTATATCCCTTATATTTGAGACAGAGCTACAAGTAATTAATGAATTCAGAATAATATGCACTGTGCGACAAACATTTATAGACTGAACGTGACTGAAATCAACTTGATGTAAAATGGGGGGGGGGGCTGTGGTCACCGATGGCTGGACTGCACTCCAGAACACGTGGAGGTGAACAAAAGCAAACGATCGACATTGAATTTCATAGATATAAAATATAAGTTCATTAATTTTATTACAATACATTTGATCGTTCTGAAATTTTATGTCAATTCATTGTTAGTTGACACGAGACTATGTGCAAAATTTCAGCTCAAAGTGGGAAGTGGGTCATTTTTTACTTTTGTTTTTCCGAGGGACCAAAAGAAAGAAAGAGAGAGAGAGAGAGAGAGAGAGAGAGAGAGAGAGAGAGAGAGAGAGAGAGAGAGGGCGAAGTTAAAGCTAATGTAAGGGAATAAAAAAATGACCCACTTGACGGGATCCTATCGAGCTAAAATTTTGCACATCTATGTATATCTATGTAGCATGTAAATGTTTTTGATAGTCTATCACGCGGTGAGTATCATATTGAACATACTTTTATAATATTTTCTGTATCTGTAAATGTTTGAGCTAGTTTGTCGCGCGATGCGTATTTTATCATACTATTTAGGATTTACAGTCAAAATCAGTAATTTTATGGGTTGTTTAATCCTTGTTTATCAACTTGCATTTTTTTAAAAGTCTGATTGACAATTGGGAGAGTATAAATTGCGTTGATGATAGTTGAAACATTTGAAATAATATTTGAAATTCCTTTTGTCATCGAGCCTCTATATTGTTTTTACAAACGAAAGGCGTTAAAGTTAGGAGACCAATCTCAAACAGGGCAACGGAACTGTTTTAAATTTCTCATGTAAATCAACTCGTAGTTTATTAATATGTATCATGTTGGACGAAATACGATTTCTGAGATGAAAATTATGTGTTTAACTGATATTCATGAATGAAACAAACAACGTTTCGGGGCAATCCAGTTAAAAAAAAACAAACTATTTGTTATCATAAACATAGTTAAGAAAGAAACAGACCTACAAAGGAAAGGGGAGAGGTAGCAAATAAAAGTTTAATTACGAACTTGGTTAAAAATCATAAAGCCATGAAACTTGTATAATCATGTTTATATATTGTGTTGTGCTAATACTTTGGAGCGACCATAGATTTTGAATAAACTTCGCTTTTATTATTAGTTTCATGACGGATAATTCACTTTGTTGTCACTTGCGAAAATGTGTGATTGAGAGCAGGTCACGTGACGGAAGTAAGGATATACCAGAATAGCTATCTTTTCTCTACTGTGTATCATTAAAAACACTGTTATAAATAATTGTTACTATTGTTTGATGTGTGCGTCGTGCTCAAAATAAGGAAAGAGCATCTACAATCACAACATTAAGAACACAGGTTAAATAATTAGAACAAATACAAGGTAAGCACATTCATTTGTGTATTTGTAAATTCAACAAATGAATTTGAAAAGGGTGTAATTAAATTTGTAGAAAAAAGACTATTTGTGAAATCAATAATTGAAAACTTTATATGTGATGTATTAACAGTAATAGGGGGGTGGGCAGTTTGAAGAAATAAATGGAGAACAAAAGCGATTCGATCATGTATTTATAAATATATAGTACACTCCCCTGACAAGGGAGCTGATCTAATCTAATCTGATCATCAGGCCTTGGAAACACAGCAATCTCCAAGTAAAATAAAAACATAACTAAAATAGCAACACAATTTGACTTTGCAAGGAATCCACAATCCTCTATGATTTTTTATTTAAACAAGAATATATTATTATACCATACGCCATAACTCTTCATCTTTCACAGACATCACATATTGCTTTCATCTCAGACAAGCTGACTAATTTGAGAAAAGATTGCCCCTTTGTTACATCTTGGTATATGTACAATTGTTACGATTATGTAACTATTTTGATGGTGCTTGGTTAGTTTAAAAGCACTTTTTATTATCTCGTCTTTTCTTATTTATGGTGCGATCTTGCATATCAATTGAAACATAGTGGCCGCGGTGGCCTAGTGGCGAGCACGCTCGACCGTCGCTCCGATGGTCACGAACTCGAATCTTTGGGAAGCCAAGGATTTGTTCCCGGGACCTAGGGCGTCCCCGAGTTCCACCCAGCTCCAAGTGGGTGAAAAGCGAGGGTAATGCGGGGAACCCTTAGCCGTGGCATGTGATCGCTGCATCATTTGCCAAAAAACAACTGCTGCCTTGCAGGTGGTCTTGGCTGACCAAAGGCTATGGAAGCAAATCCAGAAAATACAGCAGGCTGAAATCGGCTGAAGAAGAAGAAGAAGAAAAAGTTAAAACATACTCGTGTTGTCTTACTGATCAGAAATAATATTTGTTGCAAAACTTAAACAGAGTTTTAAGTAGTAAGAAAGTATTCACAAGACCATTAAAACAATTATTATAGATATGCTATGATTCTTACTGTTAAACGAATGTGTGGATTGTCCGAACTTTCACAAGCGCCATATCTATCAGATAACATACTTTTATGGTGTTTTAATGCTCGGTATAATATTCTTTGGAACATTTGGGAAAAACGGATATAGAACTTTTACTATTACTAGATGGTGTGTGTGCCGTATCTAGATCTTATGTCTTAGTATCGAAAGATTCGGGCAGGTGAGAATTCATATATAATTAAAAGTCTTAGACAGTTAAATGTGACTCTTCCACATACGAAACAAAACATGTTTGATAAAATGTTAGAGTAAATCAAACAGTTATTGTTTACACTGCCCCCCCCCCCCAATTTAAACTCATTTAAAGTTCTTTAAATGTCCATCGTAACTATTATTAGAACCAAATCCATCCATCCATCCATCCATCAATCAATCCATCCATCCTTCCACCCATCCGTCTGTCTGTCTGTCTGTCTGCCTGCCTGCCTATCTGCCTGCCTGCCTCCCTGCCTGCCTATCTGCCTGCCTGCCTATCTGCCTGCCTGCCT
>MUZC01000302.1:180189-200953 GCA_002072015.1 Radix auricularia | reverse complement strand
GAGACAAAATGACATGGAAACAAAATGACATGGAGACAAAATGACGTAGAGACAAAATGACATGGAGACAAAATGACATGGAAACAAAATGACATGGAGACAAAATGACATGGAAACAAAATGACATGGAGACAAAATGACATGGAGACAATATGACATGGAAACAAAATGACATGGAGACAAAATGACATGGAGACAAAGCGACACGGAGACAAAATGACGTGGAGACTAAACAACATGGAGACAAAATGACATGGAAACGAAATGACAAGGAAAGAAAATGACATGGAAACAAAATGACATGGAGACTAAACAACATGGAAACAAAATGACATGGAAACAAAATGACATGGAAACAAAATGACATGGAGGCTAAACAACAAGGAGACAATATGACATGGAGACAAAATGACATGAAGACAAAATGACATGCAGACAAAATGACATGGAAACAAAATGACATGGAGACTAAACAACATGGAGACAAAATGACATGGAAACAAAATGGCATGGAGAGAAAACGACTCGGAGACGAAATGACATGGAGACAAAATGACATGGAGACAAAATGACATGGAAAGAAAATGACATGGAGACAAAACGACACGGAGACAAAATGACATGGAAACAAAATGACATGGAAACAAAATGACATGGAGACAAAATGACATGGAAACAAAATGATATGGAAACAAAATGACATGGAAACAAAATGACATGGAGACAAAACGACACGGAGACAAAATGACATGGAAACAAAATGACACGGAAACAAAATGACATGGAGACAAAACGACACGGAGACAAAATGACATGGAGACAAAACGACACGGAGACAAAATGACATGGAAACAAAATGACATGGAAACAAAATGACATGGAAACAAAATGACGTGGAGACAAAATGACATGGAGACAAAATGACACAGAGACAAAATGACATGGAAACAAAATGACATGGAGATAAAATGACATGGAGATAAAATGACATGGAGACAAAATGACATGGAGACAAAATGACATGGAAACAAAATGACATGGAGACAAAATGACATGGAAACAAAATGATATGGAGATAAAATGACATGGAGATAAAATGACACAGAGACAAAATGACATGGAGACAAAATGACATGGAAACAAAATGACATGGAGATAAAATGACGTGGAGACTAAACAACATGGAAACAAAATGACATAAAAAAGTGAATCCGTTTATGATAGGGGAAGGGGGGGGCGGGAATGTCTGACGTCACCGGGTTTTATATTAAATTTTAATTATTTTTGCTAATACAATTTGTTTGTTTGAAAGTGTGACGTTCTTTTGGGGTGGGGGCGATATTTGTGAGAGAGGGAGAGGGGAGTTAAAAATATTAAAATATACCGTGACGTACTTTATGGATGACCCCTTAGTGAGACCTTACAATACATATGTTTTTATATACAACAGATTATTGCGTCCACAGATCATACCGGTCTGTTAGGTACACATTCCGAGCTTGGGGGACTCCCTTGGTCTCGGGGAAAAAATTACTACCTTCTCGGGGATTTGAACCCAGTGCAACCAATTAAGCGCGCATTCCGCCGTGTCACCTTTTGTGTTAATCAATGTATTTATGATCATAATCATTGCTTGACCATGTGATTAAAGTGTTGACCTGAAGCGATTGAATGTACTTAGATACATCAAACATCAAGTGTTTGTTTAGTGTTTCGTTACCCAGCAACGGCTCTGTCGTAGCTGTGAACGCTCGGTTGATTTATGTGGGAAAGGGGGGGTGGGACTTGGATTTCTCAAGCCTCCCCCCCCCCCACATTCAACAGATCTACCACAGACACAGAGGTTTCTGTGTGATATAAATGCAACACTTTCTAGAGCAATTAATTTTTTTTTTTAAAAATGCCTGCCTTTCATGCTTAACAAGAACAAGGAAGTATTGATCCAAGGAATTCTCAATTTTAAACTTAAGGCAGTAATCTTTCATATTTGAAGTGTATTATATAAATGCAATTACTCTGCAGGGAATTTAAATTCTAAAGCGGGATAGTTTGAAAATACCTTGGAGCAATTTCATTAGATTTGCTTGAAGAATAGTGATATTTATTTGGAAAAATCAATACATTTAATAAAAATGCTTTCATTTGAAGGCGTCTACCTGAAACGTTTTAGAAATATCCCTAACCGTTTCCATTGGTATTTTTAGAAGAAAAAGGAATGACGTAAACCTGATAAGACATTTCATTCCGAAAGATGTCACTAGAGTAAACTTGCATGTTGAAAAAAAGAAACCAGTGACAATTTCAATAATAATTACAACAGTTTTAAGAAAAAAAAATATTTAAAAATGGACTCGTCTATGAAATGTTTATATCCACGGATTTTGGCCACCTTTTTTGGTAGGTTATAATAGATTTGAATATACTTAAAAGTTTAAAGTTCATCTAAGGTATACATTTCAGGGAAATATTGTTATTTATTTAGAATAAATACACATACAATTTTAAACAACTTATTTTCATTAGTAACGTAATCTATAATCGTATTTCCATGACTGGATATTCGACGCTAATTTTTACAACGAAACTTCCACGTCATTACAAAATAGGTTTATTAAATAAACAAAAGAAATTTACATAATATATTTTTTCATAATCATCATAAATGTTTAAAAATGTTTATAAAAAAAATTGTTTAAATTTATGTCGATTTTTTTAGGCATACATAACTTGAATCATATATTAATACATTTAACATAAATAAATTAAATAATAACAATAAGAATTATTTGAACACCATTGGATTATCAGAGAGTAGATACAACCCGCGGCGTAGCACACACCGCTTACTAGCGCACAGCAGCACGAAGAATGAAAATAAAGCGAGTAAACGTCGGGGTGGGGGGGGGTCGGGATTGCCGACGCATTTTTCTTTCCATGAGACAGGGGAAATGACTAAAAAAAGTTAATTACCTGTTTTTGTTACTTCCATTGAGAGGTTTTGCTTTGATTAAATTCAAATAAATCGTTATCAGCCCTAACATATTATGTACATATTTCCACTGCCTCATAGTTATAGAAAAAAATATTCGGAATTTTTAAAACTGCTTTGGACTGTTGAAATATTTTCCTCAGCGATACAGATCTTGTGACCTGGGCTATTATAATGTTTATTATGTTTTTTATAAATTAAAGACAAAAAATATTATAAATATTTTTATAGCTATTAGTTGAATATTTTTCGTTTGATACTATATTAATCGATATTTAATCGATAAAAACTTTTAACGCTTAATCGAGAAATTAATCGTTATTTTCCGCAGCCCTAATATATATATATATTTATATATATATACACACACATATATATACATACATACATATATATATATATATATGCATACGCTAAATGTGTGTTTATCGTTATTATTCTCAAAAAAGTTCTAGTGATGATACTCCGGCCAGCACTTACAGCTCACATGAAACAAGACTGTAAGGATGAATATAATCTTGAGAAACCATCAACATCACTGAGTCGATGTGATCTATTACGCAAGTATATCAGCTGTTATAACAGGTGAGTGGATTAATTAAAAGCAAAACATATTGAAGAAATCAAGTTAATCTGGAGCCATAATAATAACAATAAACACGGTCTTGTTTTGTGACTCGAGATCGGCGCTCGAGGTCCTGCTATCTGAGAAACGTAGCACCCACCTAGTCGATGCCATCTTGGAGGACGTTGGCAGACTCGAGAGACTTGGTGGCAGGGTCACAGTTCAATGGATCCCTAGCCACGTGAATGTAGAAGGTAATGAAATAGCAGACTCGCTGGCAAAAGCTGGAGCAGCCCAACCCCAACCAGATGTCTCAGTCACATATCTTGGGGCAAAGACGTGGCTAATGGACCACTTCAGGGAAAAGTGGTACCAGGAGTGGGAGGATGGAGCGACAGTCAGAGGGGTGTTCGCTAGCATGCCCAGGCCTAGCAGATCAGACCAGTGGTGGGGTCTAAAACGAAGGGAACAAAGTTTGGTGACCCAAATGCGCACCGAGCATTGCCCAACCAAATCGTATTTTAACAGGCTGGATCACAACAGGGACACCAATTGCCGCCATTGCAGCCAAGCCTCTGAGATAATCACACACTTGTTGACGTCATGTCCCGTGCTTGACATAGCCGGGGAGGTTAGGGGGCAGGGGAGTCTGTGATGAGATTTGTGCGGACTCTTAGACTCAGTAACCCCTAGCACTTGAACCACCCCGAGAGGAGGGGGGGGGTAACCAGCCATCGCAAAAGTTGACAGAAATGCGTGCATACTTTCCGCTACGGGGCTGAATAAAGGAAGTCCTAATACCATTGGTCATATTTTTGTACGATCGACCCAGATCGACATCGCATCCTACACCTTATTTATCAACTCAGCTGACCGCTTCATTGTTTATCAACTCAGCTGACCACGTCCTTGTTTATCAACTCAGCTGACCGCTTCATTGTTTATCAACTCGGCTGACCGCTTCAGTGTTTGTAAACACGAGAGGGACACCAGTCCGAGAGCACAGTCATCACGTCACCTGGAGACAGAACTTGGTCGCGGCGATACAGTCACCGCAGAACATCTCGGCGCGAGGGGCGGGACTGACCTCGAGAGCTGACGTCCTTCAGCACGGCGCAGCTAGACCACCCGTGTCACCCGCAAGACCCAGCGACCAGGGACTACACACCTTTAAATTAAGTATACACCTTAAAGAGACATCGGCATAAGGCAGGCCGTAATGATAACACATAACTAGCCTAATTATTATTTGCTTTAAATAATTAACGTAAGGGCACCTCGTTATCTGCCCAGTAATTGGTCATTGTATATATTGTAAATTAAAGTTATAATTTGTATTATACAACGGTTCTTGGTCTTAATCATTTGCGGAGATCACTGAAGCGTATCCTTGTGTGTGTAAAATAATAATAATAATAATACCCTAGACAACAGCCACATAACACACATTTCACCACATTCAGACACTACGTTCAGACAATGTTGTATGGCACTGCCCAACAGATGGAGCAGATTGCCCAAGTAATAGCCAAGGCCTTTAGAGAGTAGATCTCAGGCCCAAAGAATTTGTGTTTAGTTTTAGTTAATCTGGAGCAAAACTGTCTGCAGTTCTAATTGTGAGATTCGCGTTCAGTTTAATAAGAGGAAAAATTGTGATTCTATTGATTAGATGAATGGAATCTTTTTCTCCAAAAAGAATTCTTAACAGCACATTTAAATAGGATGGTTAGAGTGGTGACTTTATTCTACACATAAAAAGAGCTTCTGTTCCCGAGGTATAAATATAAGTTAGTATCTGGTAAGCTCTAATTCATGCATTCCGCGCGTAAATGTCCACATTTTGTTTTAAATTTTAAGGGTAAAAATATTGTTTATAAACATGTTCATGGCTGTTGTATCACAATGTTTATAGCTGTAATATTTTTTAAAAAGTTTATGGCTTTATTATCAAGTTCATAGCTGTAATATCAACACGCTTGTAATTTCATAAAGTGTACGGTTGCGGTATCTTATCGTTCACAACTCTAATATTAAATAGTCTTCGGTGTAAAACTTAGTTTAGTAATCCATAAGTTCAGTGAAATAAAATTTTAAGGTAATAAAGGAATCATATTTCTTAAACCATTAAAAAAAAATATTTATAGCTATCAATAAATGTCCAGTATGATTTACGTTATGGTGGCCAGCCTCGCTAATTGATTCTCTCTTTCTGAAGCGTGTAGACACAATTATATATATATATATATATATATCAAACATAAACACCACTTCGCATGTATTTCAAGGAAAAAAGCTTCGTTCAATGTTATACCAATTTCTTAATCAGGTAACTGTTTCTATCGGTCGCATAATCCTGGGAAAAGGGAATAGACGAAGTTGTAGGTCTCCAACTTGGCAACATGGCTGTAAACTTTGTGTCTCAAGATTGAGATGACTTCGGCGACGAGCTTTCTTTTGTTCTCAGTGAATGTAACGTAGTCATACACTCTCAACAATAGGCTCAGTAGAAGAATACTTGTGGAGTATATGGTGGCCAAGAAGAAATTGTCAAGATATCCGAAATAATTCTCAAAAATGCCTCTGTGGTCCACAACATGTTAACTTGCTTTGTTCTCATTTGTTCGTGCCACTGTTTGTGTACGTTCATTCCCCCCCCCCCCTTTTTTTTTCTTCTTTGTGCTATCTATGATTAAGTCTGTAGCGCATGCTACGCCGCGGGTCATAACTAGTTATAGAATAATGTGGGTGGGTAAGACTGCTGCTTTATTAATCTTTCTTTAAAAGTATTCAAGGCATTGTTTTTAAAGTTAATCATGTACTCTAGTTTTTAGTTAGCTAGTGTTAACAGTGGTATCAGAGAAGCATTTAAAAATACAACAGCTTTGTAAAAAAAATGTATTGTAAGGATTATTTTAGAACCAACTATGTATTCCATGTTTTAAAAAATAGTGTGTGTGTGTGTGTTTGTCCCTTATCAAAACCTCGTATTATCAAAATGATGTGTACATCGGTTACATTAATTTTACTTTTCAGATCAGCAGACGCGAAAAAAACAACGCCAGAAGAGGCGCTCAGTTTATTGGACTTCGTTTCAAAAGAGCTGAAAGACAACAAAGATGGCAACGACTGCACCACAGAGGACGTCATACATGGGCAGCCAATCTTTCCAATAATGTTGAAGAATATGATGCTCATACTGGGGGTATTCACCGTCTTTGTCTGTTTAAGATTTTTGGTTGAACCACGAGACAACAGGGCCTTGTTACGGCATTGGGGACTAAATTTTCTGTTTTTGATACTTTTGGTGCTGTATTTTTATTACATGTTTTGTCTTTATTTTAAAAAAAACTTTATTTAAGAAATTAGTTTCAGAGTTGTTTGTACATTTTAAATCATAACTTGAATTGATTTATTTGTTAAAACATATACACCATTTATTTGGAACAAAAACTGTTGTGTTTACTTATTATTATTATTATTTTGAATTGTTGTTCTGAAAATTTTTTGATACACCTCCAATATACAGGTGCGGAACATTTTTCAAAAAACAAATTATGATACGAACATTAACCTCTGTACAATAATTATTCTCTTATAATTAAAATTGTCTTTGAGGCAGTACATCTTCGTCAATAATTTATTTAAATATTGGTTAGTGTAAAATTTAAAATAATTTTACCAACACGATTCAAATTATTTTTTTTTCCAAAATTGTTAATTTGTTTAAGTTGTTGTTAATTTATTGCAATTTTAAAGACATAAAGAAATGTTACGGACAAACGATTCTTCACAATTTGTATGGCCGATAACAAAGAATTGTTGCGAAGTAACGAGTCATGGAGTCAATATTATTGACAGCGGTGCTAATGTGATAGCTGGAGAAGCGGGCCATGGTCTTCAGATATAGAAATAGATATGACGTGAACCTACAGGATAGGTATAATGATTTTTTCCCAACAAGCACTTCCAAGAATCACGTGTTTGACTCTAGGAGGTGACAAGGTCCCCGAGTTCATTCAGATGACAAGGTCACTAAACCTGTCAACAGGTACCCGGGACCCGGGTACCCGTTGCCATCAGATTACCCGGGTAGTAAAATTCCGCCCGGGTACCCGTGAAAATGTAACTTCAATGTCTATATTGACGGAGGCCAAACTTTGGCTCACATTCGGCTTTTTTTTTTTTTTTTTTTTTTTTTTTTGCGAAATAATTTTTTAAATGAAAATAATTGTTTGAAATAAATGCAGTAAATTATATCTGAGGGGAAATATCTGTCAACGGGAAATGTACTTTGATACATCTTTTTCTCTCAACGTAAAACAGAAATCGCAAAACAAAAAAGGTTTTGCCGCTTTAAAAGAATCATATAGATAAAGAAAATAAAAGTCCTCAGCCAAAAATAATGATGTTAGAGATAAAAGCGGCGTTTGTTAGTAAACAAAAATCCCTTCTGTGACTGTAACTTCGCTTTGAAATACGCCGATTGATACTAGCTAATGTTGTTTATCTACCCCCTCTCCTTCCTTCATTCATAACACCCACACCCCTTGCATTCGCTTGTGCTTCTTGTGTGAATTAACACGTGTTGACCTAGACAAACTGATGTACAAGGTTGCCAGTATTTAAAGTTAATAAATTAATCAGGTACTAACAATTTGAAATGGGTAAGTCGTGGGCCGTGGGGTGGGACTGCATATATTGTTAATAAAAACATCCCTGCTTCAAACATTAAAATTACTTTGAAATACGCCGACATTGGATTTCCGAATGTAGACGTTGTTTATCTCCCCCTCTCCCCATTCGATTGTGTTTTGCGTGTTCGTTCCCACGAGTGCCTCATTTTAAAAAAAAAAATAATACACCAAAATTTGTAATTTTTAAAAAGTCAATAAATTAGTTACTAACAGTCGAATAAAATAAAATACATTTGTGACGAAAGGGGTGTGTGTTTTAGAAATGTGACACATCAAAACATGCAACTTAAAATGAAAGTTCCACTTAAAAACTTGAATGCGTACAATTTATTTATTGACGATTTACATGAAATTACACGTGTATCGATTTAATAGAGTTCAATTTCACATTAAATACAAACTTAATAAATAAAGTTATTTCACAAATGCTCATTTTCAAAAAGGAGGTACAGCCATTATGGGGGAGGGGGCGCGGCTGCAAATCTTTGTTCTAAGGGGGTTCTAAGTTTTTGTGACAATGGCGGGGAGGGGGGTATAAATCAGCCAAAATCACGTGACGTCACTTTTAGACGTCGGCCGTGTGGTTACTGAGAAATAAGGGGCATGGGAGGTGGCTAGAGTGCATAGTATAGCTGTATGACGGTGAAAATTATGCGATGTTTTGAACGGGTAACCCGGGTACCCGTTCGAAATTTGGACGGATACCCGGGCAGCATTTTTCAAAAAATTGACAGCCCTAAAGGTCACCGAGTTCATTCAGATGACAAGGTCCCCGAGTTCATTCAGATGACAAGGTCACCGAGTTCATTCAGATGACAAGGTCCCCGAGTTCATTCAGATGACAAGGTCCCCGAGTTCATTCAGCTTTGAATGGTTACCTGATATCGAGCGTAGGCCGTGATTGACAAATCTGAGAACGCTACTTCTCTTTCCCAAATAGGCCCTCAGGGTTTGATAAAGGTGCTTGACTTTACTTTATTTACTTAACATCTGAAAGATAAGCTGTGACTGACCACAGCAAAACATTTATCACGAAGAGTCGGTGGAGCAACAGTTGACTCAGCTGTTCGCAAAACGGATACGATCCCTTGAAGACTTTAAATGAATTTAAATTTAAGAAGAAAACAAAATAAACCCGAGCTTATTTTTACTACACGGGTAACCACAGGGCAACAGTACCAGGGTTGCTAATATTGACTTTATTGAAGATTAATTTACTTTGCTCTAGAAAATTGAATAGTTAAAACTGTTGCAATGTTGTTTTTTTTAAATTTAAATAAAATTATATTAACTAAAATATGTATTTCTTCTGACCGTCTGGTTAACAATGGCTAGAATCTTTAATTCTGTATGTGATTAATGTTTGCCTTTCACACATAGAAATCGGTTTTCCTTTATTTAAAAAAAAACAAAGATATTATTATTTTAACATATATTTTTATCTATTTCCTTTCATGTAATCAACTAGATTAAAAAAGTTTTTTTTTACCCTCTCTTTATTATAAGAAATCTGTTCAGAACTCTGGTACATAACATTTCACTGTAATAAATTAAAAATATGCGCATATTGTTATTGTTAAATTATATACTACGTTTTGTGAGCTTTATGTTACACATAAGAAAATTAAACTTACAAAGTTCGAGATAAACACTAGCATTTCTTAATTTTAAAAAAATCTAAGATGAGGTGTTCAAGTGTCTGAAATTTCTATAATACTTTGTTACTCAGACTGTACTTGAAGACTCAACCACATAATATAAAAATAGAGAAAGGACAGACTTTTTCATCAAATCATGTTGAAACTTTTTGACATTCGTTTTGAGGCAGTGATCTTTTTATATAAGCAACAAAATATTACTATGAAAGCCACCCCCCCCCCCCGATCTCTTATTTCAACACACAGCTTATGTCACTCCAAAAATAAGATACTGCCACTATCTTAATGTCTCAATATATCTATGTCGTCATCGTGTTTTTTCTTCTTTTAGAACAGTAAGGTATACGTGATACCTATGCTATAGAGAGGCTATCTTCAAATTTATTCAAATGGAATATACTGTTTCTTAAGGCTTTGATTTTACATATACACGTCCTCAACCCCCTGGTGACTTAAAGATTGCAACTGATTGAAATATTACAAGAAATGATAATTTTCAAACATGTATAATTACATTTGGATTATCTTTATTTTCAATGGTACGTGCGTTAATAATTTTTTAACCTTAAAAAAATTGCTCCTCTTTTTTGGGGATGGTGTTAAAAACGGAAATTACAGTTCTAAATTGATATTACCTGAAGACAATAATATTTCTAAACGTATTTATTTAGATTTAAAAAATATGACTATTGGTTTAGTTTTAGTTAATACATCACAAGTTTTATCATTAAAGCTAAATGTCTTCATCCGTTTCATGCCAATTAGGGTCTAAGAATTTTTTTCACAAATTATTCACATTGGAGAGCAGATCAATAATGATCCGACTACATACAAAGGCTTCATATTTATAATTTACGCTGTGTAAATCTATATTCATAAAAAATATTTTTTAAAAATCAGTTAAAGATTCAAGAGACGCACAAAGAATATGCAAGGGCGTTTTTTGTAAACATGCAAGGAAAAAGAACTCAAATAGTTGTAAAATATCTATAAATATGGTATATAAGCCCATACCCATATTTTGAATTACGATTTTCTCGTACGGATGACGAGCATAGTAAAAGTTTTCCACGATAAAGATTGTTGCGATTAAATTCCTATTTGCCCTCATCTTAAAAATCAATGAACTAATTTGAAGTTTCTCACTATTCAAACTTCAGCTTTCCTAGGGAACACATTATCAGGTCATGTTAAAGAAGACTGCATGAAGAGATACGAATCAGAAAAGCAGGCGCTAATATTTGGTACAAAGGACATATGTGATGTGTTAAAAACATACATTAACTGTTTCTCTAGGTGAGAAATAATATTGTTTTACCCTAATGAAGCTAACTATGGTCTGAAAAATTATTTTTGTAAGAAGATGATTTTTAAAAAAATATTATGATACTTGAACTTTTTAATCAACTGTACTTGCAATGCATAAATTTTGAATATTTATATGGTCAATTTTTTTTTTCAAGAACCAAACTTTTATAAACTATAGATGTGAATAACCGTAGAATAGGACAAAAAAACACAAAGTACTCGTCACATTACGTAAGTACACAAACCCCTTCGCTGAACCACCACTTCAGTATGGGCTGAAAAATATTTTTTGAAGGATAGTGAATTTATTATTTTAAAAAACTAGTTTCTCAAATCTTGTGGGACTTTAATTAAATATCTAAATTGCATTTTTATTTAAATCATTTTTTAAAGCGCCTCAAATTTTGAAGAGACTGACATTGAAGCTCAAAGCCTCGAGTCGTTTATCTTCACTGAGCTGGAGTTCCATCTAATTGGAGTGGGATGTTCGCTACAAGAACTTTTAGAAGATAACAATTATACATGGACTTTGAGGAAAGTTTTATCAATCACAGCGCCTTACATTATACCGATGGTTGTTACTATTAGTTTGAATTGCATGTGCAACAGAATATCGGTAAAGAATCGTTTTCTCGTGGCGGTTGTAATAATCGTCTCCCTTATATGTTTTAACCAGTTATTTGATTGAATATTTTTTGAAAAAAAAGTTTTATTAAAGATTTAAGGATTTGGTGGATGCTAGGTAACCAGTAAAAAGTAGATTTTTTTAAAGCAGTAAATAACAAAATACAGTCTAACGGTACTTCAAAAAGAAATTAGTCCCTGTTATGTAGTTTGTAGCGTCATATTTAAATCTGAAACCATCCTGTCTTCCCAACTATTTAGAGTGCAAGGCTTTATGGTTATAGAATGTTTGTGAAGCCAAGATACAACAGAAATTAATAATCGTTTCTGATGTTACATCTTTAGCAAAACATAACTTGTTTTCGATAAGAAGACATGAATGTATCTAAGTGATTTCAAAGTGTTTTTAAAAATAAATTTCTAATTAAGAAAATTGTTTAAATAACATAAAACAGTTCATAACAGCTCTGTGGCTTTTGTACATAAGTTATGACATAATTTTGTATTAACAAAATATACACGTTTCTCATATGGCAGCAAATACTTCATTCATGGAAAAGAACTAACCCAAACTAAAGATGCAAAATATTTAGGAGTCATAATAAATGAGAAACTATCTTGGAACCCCCATGTCAATGAAGTTATTAAAAAATCAAATAAAACCTTAGGCTTTATAAAAAGAAACTTTTACAAATGTAACAAAGATATAAAACTAAAATGCTACCTCACCCTGGTGAGACCTATACTAGAATATGCATCTTCTGTATGGGACCCATCCACCAAAGAAAATATTGATAAGTTAGAACAAATCCAAAAAAGAGCTGCCAGATTCATTACTGGAGAATATTCAAAACTGACAAGAGTAACACCATTAGTTAAATCATTAAACCTTGAAACACTGGAGGATAGAAGGACCAATAGTAAATTAGTAATTATACATAAGGCAATTAATTCTAATTTAGAAATACAGCACAAAGATAACTTAATACAACCCTCAAATAGACATAAAGATAAAAACACCTTTCTTATTCCATATGCAAGAAAAAACACATACAAGTTTTCTTTCTTTCCGTCCGGTATTCGGGCGTTGAATGGGTGGCCTGAAGAAACCAGGAAAGCCAACACTTTATCATCATTTAAAACTCTAGTAAGAATACAGGACTAAACACAAACCATAGAAATACGTAGGACGCAATAATCTTCTGTACAGAAGGAGCGTCTGTAACATATAAGATAAGATAAGAAAATACTATTTCTTACTTTACGAAATATGTTAACAAAAATAATTAACTTATTAACTCTAGAATAACTTTGAATAAGTATAAAATAAAATTTACATTTGTTTAAAGGTGAATTTTAAAACGAAAAATGTGTCTATAATTCGTGTGTTATGTATTTTAATTTCCTCTCTTTGCTTATTATGCCCTGTATTATAAGGCATAATATGGTTTTTAAAAAAACTGAAACTCTTGTAATTTTTCTTTACTTTTGTATATTAATGGTAATTTAAAAAGTAGAATTTGTTTCTTGAGATGAGGCTTTATGCAATATCAAATAAGATATTTCAATTCGCTAAATAGTTATGTGGCTCCAGACAGATTAAAGTTTGTGTCAACATAAAAAAAAATTTATATGAAAAATACAACGTCTCCGCCCCCCCCCCCCCGAAACTCCCAAATATTTTAGGATGTCATCTATACTCATTTATGTTTGTTTTATTCCAGTAACTATATTAGAATAATTTATTCTGCATGCTCAAATAGGTTTGGGTTTTTTGCGCTATGTTCCATTGAAACAATTTCTTATTTGGTATTGGAGCAACAAACAAAACAACAACAAGAACAAACAATAAGTGTTCGTTAAAGAAGGCCAGATAAAAGGTCCATATACAAAACACTGTTCTAAAGAAAAAATCGAATGGTCTAGAGAAAAAGAAATAATGCTCTAAGTCTAAGAGAACACAGTATGGGATTATCAGAGAAGTCAATGATGAAGCTGATAATAAGTATTCAGTTTATTTTAGCTCGGAAGATTACTTTTTATTATTTCGTGTATAAGATTACAAAACAGAATAAAAAGAGAGCTCTGTGCTTTGATGTAAGATCTGTACTTAAAATTATTATTTGCGATTAACGAAATCTTCGTATCGGTCCTATCGGTCCGAAAATTCTCTGCACGGCTTTATCCCGGGAAACGTGACTCCTAATTTCAATATTGACCAGTAAATAAACCCCAAACTAAAGACGGACTTCATAAGGAAATTCTTAATAGGTCAGTAACTAACTGATTGTAAATATTAGATAAACACTTGCCTATCCAACTTAGTATTGGGATTAGACAAGACACAAAATTGTGTAATAAAATAATTCGCAATTCAAAGTTTGAATATTTAAAGAAACAACACAAATGCCTTTTAAACAAAGTTGACTATATGAAGACCTACAACTAATGAGACAGTAGCACTACGTTTTTGCTACCAAAAGGGTCGACACTCGTCTTAAAAAAAATCAATACTTTTATCTAGATCCTTTCTTTGGAATGGTCATACATCGAAAGGTTTTCTTAGAAAAGTATTAACATTGAAGCTTTAAATAGATCTGGTGTATTTGTCTAAAGCGTTAAATAATTGTTACACTTTGTGTGTGTATGTGTGTGTATGTGTGTGAGTGTGTGTGTGTGTGTGTGTGTGTGTGTGTGTGTGTGTGTATGTGTGTGTGTGTGTGCGCGCGTGTGTGTTGGGTCTTTTTTAAGAAATCCGTACTTCTTCTGAAGCGGATTAATTTATTACAGTTATATTAGCTTTAAATGAAGATTATCCAACATAGGAGATCGTATTTGTATAACAGTAAGTTTTAGGATCTTAATGAAAGGGATAATTTACATTTCTTACTGTGCTCTTGAAGTCATTGAATTTTCTTAATTTTATCTTAAACGATTTAATTATAAGCTATTACAATTTTAACAAAATAACTGATTTATTTGCAATTATAAATGATTACCTGATTTCTTTTGAAAGATTTTAAAACAAAACAACCTGGAGACAAAACATGGATAAAATACGACACTCGTGACACCTAGTAAACACGGAGTGCTAATAACGAGATTTGTGAAAAATGTGTGTGTGTTTAAGTGTTGGGGGGGGGGGGATAGAATACATGTGGAAGGAGTGTGTAATCGGAAGAGAGATAGCGGGAGCACGAATGACAGATTGTTATGCGGATGTATCATAGAGAGACAGAGGGACTTTGAGGCGTCCATAAAGTACGTCACGCTCAAGAGGGGGGAGGGGTGTATGAAAGTGTGACCGTTTATGACAGGGTGGAGTGGAGTCAAGCCATCTGTGACGTCACGGTGTGTTATATCAAAATTTCACTATTTTGCAAAAAAAAAATTTTCTCGAAAGTGTCACGTACTTGTGGGCGTGGGTTGTTAAGGCGAGATTTGTCACAGGAGGTGTTTAAAAATGGTAAAAATTACCGTGATGAACTTTATGGACGACACCTTAGTTAGGCTTATCAATACAGCTGTTTTTTCTATACAGCTGATTAATGCGTCCACAGATCATACCGATCTGTTAGGTATACATTCGGAGCTGGGGGGACTCCTTGGCCTCGGGGAAAAAATTACAACCTTCTCGGGGATTTGAACCCAGTGCACCAATCGAGGGCGCATTCCAACGTGCCACCTTTGTGTTAATCAATGTATTTATGATCATAATCATTGCTTGACCATGTGATTAAAGTGTTGACCTGAAGCGATTGAATGTACTTAGATACATCAAACTTCAAGTGTTTATTTTGCATTTCCTGACCCAGTAATAGCTCTGTCGTAGCTGTGAACGCTCGGTTGATTTATGTGGGAAAGGGGGGTGGGACTTGGATTTCTCAAGCCTCCCCCCCCCACATTCAACAGATCTACCACAGACACAGAGGTTTCTGTGTGATATAAATGCAACACTTTCTAGAGCAATTAATTATTTTTTTTTAAATGCCTGCCTTTCATGCTTAACAAGAACAAGGAAGTATTGATTCAAGGAATTCTCAATCTTTCTTATTTGAAGTGTATTAAATAAATGCAATTATTCTGCTGAACTCAACTGCCCATTAACCCGACGCTGGGTCGTTGGGGCACCATTTTGAGCTGCACACTATCTCATGCTATGTGTCACGGTTCTGAGCTGCCTTCTGGGAGTCGCTAAATGACAGGCCGGTTAACTCTTTGATATCGTCCTCTCATCTCTTTCTTGGTCTGTCTCTTTTTCCTCTTCCCTGGACTGTGGCTTGCAATATCGTCTTTGAGAGACCTCCAGATCTTGTCACGTGTCCGTACCATCGTAATTTCCTCATTTTAATTGAGGTGAGAAGGTCCTCGTAAGGGCCAATGACAGCACTTATTTTGTCGCGGACCGCTTCGTTTGTGATGTGCACCATGTAAGAGATGTTTAATACCTTTCGAAAACATCTCATCTCAAGCGCATTTATTCTTTTTTGGAGGTCTGCGGTGAGCGTCCAAGCCTCACAACCATAAAGGAAGACTGACATCGCCAGAGAGTGCATTAGTCGAATCTTTGATCTCAGGGAGAGCTTCTTGCTTTGCCAGATGTTTTCCAGTTTGCTTAATGCTGCAGTTGTTTGGGCCGTTCTGGCAAGACTTTCTGGCTTTGAGACTTCATCGGGATATTATAGCCCCTAGATATTCAAAGGTAGGGACCTCCTCCAGTTTTGCCCGTTTATCCGTATTTCACTTATGAAATTCTTATTTGCCATGACCTTGGTCTTCTCTGCATTGATTTCCATGCCATAGGCCTTTGACGTATTCTCTAGCTTTGCAAGGAATTCTTTTAGTTCGTCCTTGCTGCCAGCTAGGCCGTCTATGTCATCGGCGAAGCGTACGTTAGTTATAATCCTTCCTCCAATGCTGACCGTTCCGACATGGTTTTCGAGCACATCTGTCATAATTCTTTCTAGGAAGAGGTTGAAGAGAATGGGGGAGAGTAAACACCCTTGAATGACACCAATAGTGGTCTTGAACCAATCTCCCAGCTTGCTGTTGTAGAGTACTGCGCTGGTTGCTCTGTTGTACAGGTTCTTGATCACAGCAATGAGGTTAGCATTAATATTGAACTTGTGCATGGTTGCCCACAGTGCTGCATGCCACACTCTGTCAAACGCCTTTTTAAAGTATATGAAGACATGAAAGAGGTATCTCTGGTATTGCAGATGTTTTTCACAGAGCACTCGCAAGTTGAAGATCTGCTCTGTGGGACGTGGTGGTCGAGAGGTAGCGCTCTCGACTGTCATACCGATGGTCACGGGTTCGAATCCACACGAAGGTGAGGATTTGTTCTCGCGGCCTGAGGAGTCCCCGAGTCACCCAGCTCCGAATGGGTACCTAACTAGACAATAGTTAGGCGGCTGGGGTAATGCGTGGAACCCCTATAGCCGTGGCCTGTGACCGCTGCATCACTTGCCAACAGATCATCTCTCATGGTCTGTGGACGCAATTATCTTCTGCATAGAAGGAGCGTCTGTATATCTAAGATAAGAATTTAAGTTGTAAAGCGGAATCTTTTAAAAATACCTTGGAGCAATTTTATTAGATTTGCTTGAAGAATGGTGTTATTTATTTGGTTAAAATCAATACATTAAATAAAAGTGATAACGGATCGAACATGATCTGCCAATGCTTTCGTTTGAAGGCGCCTACCTGACACGTTTTTAAAATATCCCTTACCGGATCCATTGGTATTTTTAGAAGAAAAAGGAATGACGTAGACCTGATAAAACATTTCATTACGAAAGATGTCACTAGAGTAAACTTATTTAAAGAATAAAAACAAATAACAATTTAAAACATCTAATTCTAATTAATAACGTAATTTAGTATCGTGATTCTGACATAAACATTTATCATTTTCCATGATCTGAAATTCAATGCTATTTTTTTTTACAAAAAAACTTCCACGTCATCGTAAACAAGTTTGTTACATAAATGACAGAAATTTACTTTTTTCATGTGTTATCACCATAAATATAAAAAAAATTTTAAAATAAATTTTAAAAAATCAAACAAACAAAAAAAAAACAAACAACAAAAAACAAACAAAAAAACACCAGCTTATTTTGGTTAAATTTATTTGTACACGCCATATTGCAGTATGGATTTACGTACATAAATTGAATCGAATAATAATACATTTAACATAGATAAATAACAATAATAACTATATTAATACTATAGGATTATCAGAAGCTAGTTACAATCCGTGAAATAGCATACGCCGCAGACTTGATCATAGATAATGTACACTTCATTCAGCTAACTGCCCCCAATCTGCAGCATTCTAGTTTGCTACCAACAAACTGTGATTAGCCGACACTAGTGATGTCATTCGTCAAGCTTATTTACACTCGTCTTGTGTTTGTTCTGGTGAATTATATATATATATATATATATATATATATATGTATATTATATATATATAAATACATATGTCAGATGTTTGTTTAATAATAATAATAATAATAATAAAATGATAATTTATATAGCGCTGTATCCCAGCAAGGAGCCAGGCTCACAGCGCTTTACATGGAAATAACAATACATATATCAATAAAAAGAAACATTCATATCATGTTAACAATACGCTATACTCAATACATCAGCTACGTTAATCATTAAAAAAAAAATGTTATTTTATTAATTTTGAAAATACATTTTAAAAAGATGTGTCTTAAGTGCAGTTTTGAATGACTTAGCAGTTGAAATGCTACGGATATGTAATGGAAGAGAATTCCATTGTTTGGCTGCACAAAAGGAGAATGACCTTTCGCCAAATGTTTTAGTTCTTGTCTTAGGAACACAGAGAATGCGTGTATCTGCAGAGGAGCGTAGCTGACGACTTGGTGAGTATATATAGACTGACAAAAGTTCAGTAAGATATGAAGGGCATGAGTCAGAAAAGAAGTTATGACACAGAACGACCAGTTTGTAATCAATTCCGGCTTGCATGGGTAGCCAATGAAGTGAGTAAAGTAGCGGAGTAACATGGTCATGTTTTTTTGCCTTTAGAACTAATCTGGCAGCTGAATTTTGAACTCTCTGTAGTTTTTCAATGCATTTTATCATTATTATTCTCAAAAAAGTTCTAGTGATACTCCGGCCAGCACTTACAGCTCACATTAAACAAGACTGCAAGAATGAATATAATCTCGAGATACAATCGACATCACAGAGTCTATGTGATCTATTATGCAAGTATATCAGCTGTTATACCAAGTGAGTAGGTCATATTAAAAAGCAGTTGTTGATTTATGAAGTCATCAAAATACAGTGTAGCAGTCTAGCAATCGAAACTATCTCAGGTTCTATTTGTGAGATTCGCTTTCAATGTAAGAAGAGGTAAAATTGAGCTTCTTTGATTTGACTAAGTCACTAATCAGTTAGGTGAATGGAATCATTTTTTAAAAGCAATTCTTATCAGAACATTAAAATAGGGTGGTTAGTGTGATAAAACAACTCTACACATAACAAGAGCTTCTGTACCCGAGGTATAAACGTAAGTATCCTCGCGTAAATATCCAGATATCATAATATCAACAAGTTTGTAATGATATCATCAAGTTTATTGCTGTAATATCAAGTTTATAATATTAAATTCATTGCTGTAACATCAAAAAGTTTATAATATCAACAAGTTTATAATATCAGGTTCATTGCTGTAATATCAACTAGTTTTTAATATCAACAAGTTCATGGTTGGAGTATCTTAACAACATCCACAGATGCCGTGGAAGTCATTGCAACGTAGAACCACTCGAAATAGGTAGGGACAAGTAAATCATAACTACTACAGAAAGGTATCGTAGGCTAGACCTAAGAGAGCTCTAGCTGCTACCAAATGCAGAATAACTGGGGCGGGCGTGGGCGATTGAATCGGTTCTCTTTTATGCATCAAGTAACAAAGCTTGATGGGACCGTCAAACTCCCATGAAACAGACGGGAAACTAATAGTGTCCCAATTAAACCGCCCTATGCGGAAGCTAGGCGTCCATATATACGTTTGTCTTTGACACGACAGTGATAAAGCGCAACCCTTTATATGTACAGAAAGCGGCTGCACTCGAGACAATTGAACGGCTCGTGGGAAACCCATTGAAAGTGTTCATGGATGGATCTGCCAACCTGAGAGAAGGAACTGCAGGATATGGTGCACTCATCCTATACCCAATAGGCGGGCTACCAAAAGACGAACTTTCGGGATCCTGTGGGACTGTGGCATCGACTTACGATTCGGAGCTTGAGGCTATCCATAGGGCCCTGGAAAGTGTGCACCAAACACTGCAAGGGTCAGACCTAGTAGGTTTTGACATGGTCTTGGTTTGCGAATTGAGATCAGTTCTTTGGGTCCTTCTGAGAAATGTAGTACCCACTTGGATGGTGGTTGGACACTTCGACCCCGGACGATTCGACCCCGGATGGTTTGACCCTGCCAGTTCGACCCCAGGACGTTTCGTCCCCTGGACGTTTCGACCCCGGACGATTAAACCCCGGGTGATTAGACCCCGGACAGTTCGACCACGGGACGTTTCGACCCTAGGGCGTTTCGACCCCGGATTTTTCGGCCCCGATGTTGTATGGCAATGCTAGCAGATGGAGCATGTTCCCCAAGTATTTACCTTGGTGTTAAGATAGTAATCTCAGGCCTACAGAATATGTGTTAAGTTGATTGTATTGAGGAACACTAATATCGTAACACATTAGAAATTATGTAAAAATTTGTTAAATAAATAGTTAACATTCAAACATGTAAGTGAATCTTTTATTGTAAGTAGCGCGTTTTGCAGTGTGACGTCAAATTTCTTAAACACCCCCTCCCCTAGTCACACATCGTCACAAATCTGCGATTCCCCCCCCCCTAAAAAAA
>MUZC01000302.1:165022-180106 GCA_002072015.1 Radix auricularia | reverse complement strand
GGACAAAAACAAATTTTTACAAACACATTGAACGTAGAATTTTGACCTTAAAATGAAATAATATGAAGCATAATCCAAACATTGTAGCTGAAAAATGTAAAGTATTGTAGGCCCTGAGGTCAAATTGTCGGCGCTCAGAGACACGGTGTCCTTAGAAGCGGGACGGGTGCCGCGAGTCCAGAAGGTCAGAGACCAGATGTGACGTTCTGATGCGGAGTGTTATCTCGGGGTGCGGTCAAGGAACGGAGGCCATCCTTGGATTAATCAATGTAGACGGTGACAGACTACGGGACTGGACGATGGTGGGATCTCACGCCATAACACACGGGCCTTCTGGCCTCAACAGAGATTGGTTACGACAAAAAGCCCCAACATGTCTTATGAGGGGTTGTACAATGATTGACAGTTGACCTTGGATAAATGGGAATTTGGGGGCGGAGACCGACGGGTATTAAAACGGACGCACTGACGAGAACTGGGAGGAAAGCTCATAGACGGACACACACACAAGTATAGACGGAGATAGGAATAGTTTTGAATAGGAACTGAGATATTATAAATTGTTTAGAGGCCGAGTTTATTGACTACAAAGCTGTGGATTAAAGCATAAGCAAGGCCAGCGGAGTTTATGTTGCTTTATGGCATCAAATGGGACAAAGGACTAGAAATATTGAAAACAAAGAACAGATTTCCGCTACTTTCGGAACTTGTACAAAAAATGTTGGCGTTTCCACATGGAACAGCAGATGTAGAACGAGTTTTTTCTGATGTTAGTTTATTATATAAAAAAACCTATAAAAAATTTATTTGGAACCAAAAACTAGTGTGTCTTTATTATTAATATTTTTTATTATAGTTCTGAAATTTTTTTGGATGTACCTCCATAATACAGGTGCTAAACATTTTTTAAATTTTTTTTAAAAATCTACCAACAATAATCTATGTACTGTACAAGAATTACTCTCTTGAAATTAAATGCTTCGGTAAGGCAGTAAATCTTCATCAATCTATTATTTAAATATTGTTGTTGTCCTCAAAAAAAAAAAAAAGATGGTAAGGGTGAAAACTCCAATAATCAATAATTTTACCAACAAAATTCAAATTAAATTTTTCTCGTCGTTAATTTGTTTAACTTGTTGGTAATTGTTTTGTAACTTTAAGGACATTAAGAAATGTTACGGACAAAACGATTCTTCACAATTTGTATGGCCGATAACAAAGAATTGTTGCGAAGTAACGAGTCATGTTGTCAATATTATTGACAGCGATCAATTTGTTGCTAATGTGTTAGCTGGAGAAGAGGGCCATGGTTTTATCTTCAAATACAGAAATAGATCTGACGTGAACCTACAGGATAGGTATAATGATATTTGTCCAACAAGCACTTCCAAGAATCATGTGTTCGATTCTAGGAGCTGACAAGGTCCCCGAGTTCATCAGCTGACAAGGTCCCCGAGTTCATTCGGCTTTGAATAGTTACCTGGCATCGATCGTAGGCCGTGATTGACAAATCTGTGAACTCTACTTCAGTTGCCCTAATAGGCCCCCATGGTTTGAAAAAAAAGGTGTTTGAGTTTACTTTGTTTACTTAACATCTGAAAGATAAGCTGTGACTGATCCAAGGAAAACTTTTTATCACGAAGAGTCGGTGGAGCAACAGTTGACACACTTGTTGCTAAAACAGATAGGGTTCCTTAAAGAATATGAGCACATTTTAATTTAAGAAGAAAACAAAATATTTTTTTTAAAATAGTGATTCACTTTTAACAGAGCATTTGTCCTATTAGATTTTGTTTTAGACTTTGGCTATTGTATGTCAATGCAAGTGGCGTTCTGGGGGGAGGGGAGGGAAGTGACACGATGCTGACTGCAACAGTTGTCAGCATCAGCGTGCACATTGCTTCTCATCACGATCCTTGGCCATCAACTTTCATTGGTTTGTAAAAAAAAGTCTGATTGACAATTTGAAGACGATTGTAGATTGTGTTGAAAATTTGAAGCTTTTGAAAATGATATTTTTAGATTTACATGCCATTAAAACATATATATTGTTATTACAACAATTATCGTGTCATTAAACGAATGTATTGTTATTACAACAATTATCGTGTCATTAAACGAATATATTGTTATTAAAACAATGATCATGTCATCAAACTTATGTATTATCAGAAATTTAGGTAGGTTAGTCAGCATTCAGCGACGGCTGTTCCTTTGAGGTTGCGGCGAGTATTACATAGCAAAGAAGGTGGGGTGGGGGGTTAACATCTAAAAGTTTAGTTACGAATTTGATTAAAATCATAAAACCAGTTGGATATTTGGATGCTTATTATTTGATACTTTTTTGGAGCTGCCATAAAGTTTAAATAACATTCGCTTGCTTTTATTATTAGCTGCATGGCGGATAAATCACCGTATGACAGTTTTGACTACAGAGTATGCAGAGGCGTCACTGGGTTGGTTTCATCCTGGAGCGGTAGCACATGGTGTCACCCCCTCACGACTAACACCATAGAACTCCTCCGAGACTTCCAAATCTTAATAACGGGAACATACAGAATTTTATATTTTGTTGTCACCTTTTGTGATGGTGTCACCCGGGGCGGCCCGCCCCCACCGCACCCCCTAGTGACGCTACTGAGTGTCTGCATTCCTTCCGTGTATGATATCAGCTCTCTGTTTTATTGATTTGAAAAGTGATCTTATCCCAGGGAGCGCATATCATAAAGCTCATAATTCTAGCTGGTGTAGGATAGCATTATGTGGCATTGTGGGGGGGGGGCAGGCTGACCTTTAATGTCGTGGGTGGACGCGATTCCTTCACCCCTGCTCAACAGGTCAAGCTTTTGTTTACAGTGAGGCTGCCTACGAAGTTTTAGCTTGACATTCCTTCTAATGTTGTAACCAATCGTATCAATAGATTCATTTCAACTGGGTATGATTAAAAACACTGTAATTTATTGTAACTATTGTTTTATGCGTATATTTGTGTTTAAAATAAAGACAATCCATTATCGCCAATATGTAAACAAGGATAAATAAACTAGAAAACTGCAAGGTAACCCAATAATATTGCATTGTTGTCAAGTCGCGATATAGTTTTGAAAAATCCAACTATTTATTTGTACAAAGGAGACGAAATTTTAAAAATGTAGCCATAAAATTTGTGTACATAGGGACTGATAAATGCCTCAAAGCCAGAAATTCTTGCCAGATTGGCCCAAACAACTGCCGCATTAAGCAAAGTCAAACACATCTGGCAAAGCAAGGAGCTCTCCCTGAGATCAAAGATTTGACTAATGCGCTCTTTGGCGATGTCAGTCTTCATGTATGGTTGTGAGGCTTGGACGTTCACCACAGACCTCCAAAGAAGAATTAATGCGCTAGAGATGAGATGTTTTCAAAAGGTACTCAACATCTCCTACACAGGGCACATCACGAACGAAACGGTCCGCGATAAAATAAGTTCTGTCATTAGCCCTTACGAGGACCTTCTCACCTCAATTACGACGTTACGGACACGTGACAAGATCTGGAGGTCTCTCAAAGACGATATTGCAAGTCACAGTCCAGAAAAGAAGAAAAAGAGGAAGACCAAGGAAGAGTTGGGAAGACAATATCAAAGAGTTGACCGGCCTGTCATTTAGCGACTCCCAGTAGGCAGCTCAGAAACGTGACACATTGCATGAGATAGTGTGCAGCTCAAAATGGTGCCCCAAAGACCCATCGTCGGGTGGAGGGACAGTTCAGTTCCGTCAGAGACTGGTGTGGTTTAAAATCAAGCTATAAGAGATATTTAAAATATCTCGCTATACTTATGAAAAATAATCACAGTTTATTTCGGGAATACTTGGTATTTTAAGAATTTAGAATTTATTTGTACACCATACATCAGTGATTCTGAGAGTCGAGTGACAGTATCATTCAATACATAAACGTATATTTAAAAGTACATTATATACAGTGGCAAAGGCGTCACTAGGGTTGGTGTCACCCGGGGCGGTAGCTAATGGTGTCACCCACACATGACTTAACGCATAGAACTCCTCCGAGTTTCCCAGAGCCAAATAACGGGATTATATCGAATTTTACGATCTGGTGCCACCCCCCTGATGGTGCAACCGCACCCCCCTAGCGACGCCACAATACAGTGGTATTGTTCAGCGATAATTTGATATTTTCCACAATAATAGAAGACAAAAACAAGTACTTACAGATAAAGGGAGAACATACGCTTTTCGAACGAGTCACTTGTAAATATCTGGTACATTCCCCTGACAAGTGAAAGAATTTGATTTAAATCACAGGCTGATGACGAATGGCAATGTCCATTAACAAAAATCAGCAACAAAATTTGACTTCCCATTAAATGCTAATGATTTTTTAAATAAAAAATGAAAAAAACAAACAAAAAAAAAACAAAAAAACAAACAAAAAAAAAACAACAACAAACCAACAAACAAAAAACCGAACCCTTAAAAAAAAAAAAAAAAAAAAAACCCACACAAGCTATCGTTTATTATCTCACCTTTGCTTGTTAATGGTGAGATTTTGTTTTTTAGTCTACATATTTTTATTTTTTTTTAGTTGTTTTCCGACTGAGAGGAATTTGAAACATTGTTTCTAAAATTATTTTATTATTATTATTTTACAAATCATTACAAAGTATTTCAGAAGTAGGAAGATAGGCTAATAGAAATTATCATTGAAAAGCTTTCTAAACAATAGCGCTATGCGATGGGAAATACGGATAATCTCATATCCGTGGATTATGTGGATAGTAATAATTTGTAATTCAGAACGCTATATATATTTATATATCTACATAAAACTTAGTCTGTGGTGATTTTGGTGTTTTAATGCTCGTTATATTATTCTGAGACACATTGGAATATTTTATTTTTTGTACTTTTAGAGCAAGATGATGTCAGTGCCGTAGTTAGATCTTATGTTTTAGTCTCTAACAAGATTCACCATCCATGGGTTAGGGTTAGGGTTATGGGTAGGGTTAAGTCAGAATAAATAAAATAATAGTCCAAGTCATTGGATGTGTACCGCTATGACGTCATCCTTTGATCTTATATTTTAATACAAGGTGTGCATCGGGAGGTGCGCAAAACGATTATGACGTCATTGTTTTAGCTCATATTTTAATTTTGGAAAAGGGAAAAATTTAAAATAGTATTTAATGGCATTCATAAATATTAGAAACCAAATCCGTGTCGGAGTTCTTGGTCAGCAAGTATTATTCAAAAGTTTCCAAGTCCATGTACTAGCATACGATCGTTTTAAAATCTTCCGGACACTTAGACCTCTTGTTGGGAACTATAATGTTAAAACTAGGGCTGTTAATGGTTAATTTAAACTTAATCGTTCACTTTTAAACAATTAATAATGAATTAATTTTGAGTGTTCGGTTTTTTTTTATTAAAGCCTAAAAATTTGAAATTGATGATGTCATAAGTTTAATTTTTTAAACGTACTTGTCGAAAATCGAAATATCACTGGAATGTCTTCTTTATATAACATCATTTAACCAACAACGCAAAGAGGCAAGTGTGTTGGCATTATTTGGTTACGGTAATGAGCGGGTCTTATTGACAAAATAACCAGCCGAGCTGATAGATAGATGGATAGATTAGATAGAGAGATAGATAGATTAGATAGATAGATAGATAGATAGATAGATAGATAGATAGATAGATTAGATAGATAGATAGATAGATAGATAGATAGATAGATAGATAGATAGATAGATAGATAGATAGATAGATAGATATTCATCCATGCAATAATTACTGTTTAAGTGATATTGTGATAATGTTGAAAAGTTCCATGAATGTACAAGAATAGGCGGTAATATTACAGATATTCATTCCCTCGTATTTAGAAATTGTTGTTCATATCATTATTCCAATAAAAAAAAGTACCTCAGACAGCATCGACGAAGGACTAAAAAGCAATACAACTCTTTCTATAGGCACGGTGATTATGAAAAGAAGCGAGACAGGCAAATTATTCTCCGACTGAGTACTTGGTTAGCAGACTTCATCAGTCCCAGACGTCCGTCCAACAAAGTCCCCAGCAATTATTCCTGTCGGCACTAAATACGACCGCCGATAGGAAGAAATTGCCGCAATCTCCAGCGTTCGTCTCGGGCTCTCCGGGGAGTTAATGGGGAGTGTGACTTGCTGGTTATGTCCCTTCGTTCATAAAAAAAGCAGCATTACTGGGCATTATTGGAACATTGGTTCCGTGAGATTGAATTAATAAACACGGGATGACTCAAGTACTGGTATCGGGATGAAACGTTGTAAATCACAGCAGTCTAGGCTTTGTCTGTCTTTAATAAGTACACACAGTACTTGGTGTGTTGGTCCACTTACTGGAGACTTCTTGTCCAAGGTTGTGTTTCTTTGAAATGAGTGGACACTGGTGTGTGAGGGAGACGTAGTGTGTGAAACGATTGAGCGATGTGAATTATAGGCGTAAATAAGTAAATCTACGAGACAGATATGATTCTAGAATGGTGAATTAATCAAGGTGTATTATAGTTTGAATGATGTGAATGTTGGTTAGTATGTGACATTGCCGTGATCCTAATGTTGTGAGCGCCTACGTAGTTATGTGATAAGATTGATTTAATTGTAGGCGTGATTCTTCTTTGTCTATGTAGATGTATCTCTGTCTTTTTAGATGTATCTCTGTCTATGTAGATGTATCTCTGTCTATGTAGATGTATCTCTGTCAATGTAGATGTATCTCTGTCTATGTAGCTGTGTCTCTGTCTTTTTAGATGTATCTCTGTCTGTGTAGATGTATCTCTGTCTTTTTAGATGTATCTCTGTCAATGTAGATGTATCTCTGTCTGTGTAGATGTATCTCTGTCTATGTAGATGTATATCTGTCTGTGTAGATGTATCTCTGTCTATGTAGATATGTGTCTTCGTCTGTGTAGGTGTGTTTCTGTCTATGTAGATGTGTCTCCGTCTCTGTCAACATGTGTCTCTGTCTGTGTAGATGTATCTCTGTCTTTGAAGGTGTGTCTCTGCCTGTGTAGATGTGTCTCTGTATAGATGTGACTCTATCTATGTAGCTGTGTCTCTGTCTGTGTAGGTGTGTCTCTGTCTATGTAGGTGTTTCTTTGTCTGTGTAGGTGTGTCTCTGTCTATGTAGGTGTGTCTCTGTCTTTGTAGGTATGTGACTGTCTGTGTAGATGTTTCTCTGTGTAGATGTGTCACTCACTGTCTGTGTAAATGTGTCTCTGGCTGTGTAGGTGTGTCTCTGTCTGTGTAGATGTGTCTCTGTCTATGTAGATGTGTCTCTGTGAAGATGTGTCTCTGTCTGTGTAGATGTGTCTCTGTCTATGTAGATGTATCTCTGTCTTATTAGATGTATCTCTGTCTATGTATATGTATCTCTGTCTGTGTGGATGTGTCTCTGTCTGTGTAGATGTATCTCTGCCTGTGTAGATGTGTCTCTGTTTGTGTAGATGTATCTCTGTCTGTGTAAATGTGTCTCTGTCTATGTAGAAGTGTCTACGTCTGTGTAGGTGTGTCTCTATCTATGTAAATGTGTCCCTATCTGTGTAGATGTATCTCTAAGTAGGTGTGCATCTGTCTTTGTAGGTGTATCTCTGCCTGTGTAGATGTGTCTCTGTCTATGTAGGTGTGTCTCTGTCTGTGAAGGTGTGTCTCTGTCTGTGTAGGTGTGTCTCTGTCTTTGTAGGTATGTGACTGTCTGTGTAGATGTTTCTCTGTGTAGATGTGTCACTGTCTGTGTAGATATGTTTCTATCTGTGTAAATGTGTCTCTGTCTGTGTAGGTGTGTCTCTGTTTGTGTAGATGTGTCTCTGTCTATGTAGATGTGTCTCTGTGAAGATGTGTCTCTGTCTGTGTAGATGTGTCTCTGTCTATGTAGATGTATCTCTGTCTTATTAGATGTATCTCTGTCTATGTATATGTATCTCTGTCTGTGTAGATATGTCTCTGTCTGTGTAGATGTGTCTCTGTCTGTGTAAATGTGTCTCTGTCTATGTAGAAGTGTCTACGTCTGTGTAGGTGTGTCTCTGTCTGTGTAGATGTGTCCCTATCTGTGTAGATGTATCTCTATCTATGTAGGTGTGCATCTGTCTTTGTAGGTGTATCTCTGCCTGTGTAGATGTGTCTCTGTCTATGTAGGTGTGTCTCTGTCTGTGAAGGTGTGTCTCTGTCTATGTAGGTGTGTCTCTGTCTGTGTAGATGTGTTTCTGTCTTTGTAGCTGTGTCTCTGTCTGTGTAGGTGTGTCTCTGTCTGTGTTGGATTTGTCTCTGTCTATATAGGCATGTCTCTGTCTGTGTAGGTGTGTTTCTGTCTGTGTAGGTGTGTCTCTGTGTAGATGTGTCACTGTCTGTGTAGATGTGTCTCTATCTGTGTAAATGTGTCTCTGTCTGTGTAGGTGTGTCTCTGTCTGTGTAGATGTGTCTCTGTTTATGTAGACGTGTCTCTGTCTGTTTAGATGTGTCTCTGTCTGTGTAGTTGTGTCCTGTCTGTGTAGATGTATCTCTGTCTGTGTAGATGTGTCTCTGTATGTGTAGATGTATCTCTGTCTGTTTAGATGTGTCTCTGTCTGTGTAGATGTGTCTCTGTCTGTGTAAATGTGTCTATGTCTGTGTAGGTGTGTCTCTGTTTATGTAGGTGTGTCTCTGTCTGTGTAGGTGTGTCTCTGTCTATGTAGGTGTGTCTCTGTTTGTATAGGTGTGTCTCTGTCTGTGTAGATGTGTCCCTATCTGTGTAGATGTATATGTATCTATGTAGGTGTGCATCTGTCTTTGGAGGTGTATCTCTGCCTGAATAGATGTGTCTCTGTCTATGTAGGTGTGCATCTGTCTTTGTAGGTGTATCTCTGCCTGTGTAGATGTATCTCTGTGTAGATGTGTTTCTGTCTATCTAGCTGTGTCTCTGTCTATGTAGGTGTGTCTCTGTCTGTGTAGGTGTGTTTCTGTCAGTGTAGGTGTGTCTCTGTGTAGATGTGTCACTGTCTGTGTATATGTGTCTCTATCTGTTCAAATGTGTCTGTCTGTGTAGGTGTGTCTCTGTCTGTGTAGATGTGTCTCTGTTTATGTAGATGTGTCTCTGTCTGTTTAGATGTGTCTCTGTCTGTGTAGATGTGTCTCTGTCTGTGTAGATGTATCTCTGTCTGTGTAGATGTGTCTCTGTCTGTGTAGGTGTGTCTCTGTCTGTGTAGATGTATCTCTGTCTGTTTAGATGTAGCTCTGTCTGTGTAGGTGTGTCTCTGTCTGTGTAGGTGTGTCTCTGTCTGTGTAGGTGTGTCTATGTCTGTGTAGGTGTGTCTCTGTCTGTTTATATGTATCTCTGTCTGTGTAGGTGTATCTCTGTCTGTGTAGGTGTGTCTCTGTCTGTGTAGATGTGTCTCTGTCTATGTAGATGTGTCTCTGTGAAGATGTGTCTCTGTCTGTGTAGATGTGTCTCTGTCTATGTAGATGTATCTCTGTCTTATTAGATGTATCTCTGTCTATGTATATGTATCTCTGTCTGTGTAGATCTGTCTCTGTCTGTGTAGATGTGTCTCTGTCTGTGTAAATGTGTCTCTGTCTATGTAGAAGTGTCTACGTCTGTTAGGTGTGTCTCTGTCTGTGTAGATGTTTCCCAATCTGTGTAGATGTATCTCTATCTATGTAGGTGTGCATCTGTCTTTGTAGGTGTATCTCTGCCTGTGTAGATGTGTCTCTGTCTATGTAGGTGTGTCTCTGTCTGTAAAGTGTGTCTCTGTCTATGTAGGTGTGTCTCTGTCTGTGTAGATGTGTTTCTGTCTTTGTACTGTGTCTCTGTCTGTGTAGGTGTGTCTCTGTCTGTGTTGGATTTGTCTCTGTCTATATAAGTGTCTCTGTCTGTGTAGGTGTGTTTTTGTCTGTGTAGGTGTGTCTCTGTGTAGATGTGTCACTGTCTGTGTAGATGTGTCTCTATCTGTGTAAATGTGTCTCTGTCTGTGTAGGTGTGTCTCTGTCTGTGTAGATGTGTCTCTGTTTATGTAGATGTGTCTCTGTCTGTTTAGATGTGTCTCTGTCTGTGTAGATGTGTCCTGTCTGTGTAGATGTATCTCTGTCTGTGTAGATGTGTCTATGTATGTGTAGATGTATCTCTGTCTGTTTAGATGTGTCTCTGTCTGTGTAGATGTGTCTCTGTCTGCGTAAATGTGTCTATATCTGTGTAGGTGTGTCTCTGTTTATGTAGGTGTGTCTCTGTCTGTGTAGGTGTGTCTCTGTCTATGTAGGTGTGTCTCTGTTTGTATAGGTGTGTCTCTGTCTGTGTAGATGTGTCCCTATCTGTGTAGATGTATATGTATCTATGTAGGTGTACATCTGTCTTTGGAGGTGTATCTCTGCCTGAATAGGTGTGTCTCTGTCTGTGTAGGTGTGTTTCTGTCTGTGTAGGTGTGTCTCTGTGTAGATGTGTCACTGTCTGTGTATATGTGTCTCTATCTGTGTAAATGTGTCTCTGTCTGTGTAGGTGTGTCTCTGTCTGTGTAGATGTGTCTCTGTTTATTTAGATGTGTCTCTGTCTGTTTAGATGTGTCTCTGTCTGTGTAGATGTGTCTCTGTCTGTGTAGATGTATCTCTGTCTGTGTAGATGTGTCTCTGTCTGTGTAGGTGTGTCTCTGTCTGTGTAGATGTATCTCTGTCTGTTTATATGTATCTCTGTCTGTGTAGGTGTGTCAGTCTGTGTAGGTGTGTCTCTGTCTGTGTAGGTGTGTCTCTGTCTGTGTAGGTGTGTCTCTGTCTGTTTAGATTATCTCTGTCTGTGTAGATGTATCTCTGTCTGTGTAATTGTGTCTCTGTCTGTGTAGGTGTGTCTCTGTCTGTGTAGGTGTGTCTCTGTCTGTGTAGATGTATCTCTGTATGTGTAGATGTATCTCTGTCTGTTTATATGTGTCTCTGTCTGTGTAGATGTGTCTCTGTCTGTGTAAATGTGTCTCTGTCTGTGTAGGTGTGTCTCTGTCTATGTAGGTGTGTCTCTGTCTGTGTAGAAGTGTCTCTGTTTATGTAGGTGTGTCTCTGTTTGTGTAGGTGTGTCTCGGTCTGTGTAGGTGTGTCTCTGTCTTTGTAGGTGTTTCACTGTCTGTGTAGATGTGTCTCTGTGTAGATGTGTCACTGTCTGTGTATATGTGTCACTGTCTGTGTAGATGTGTCTCTATCTGTTTAAATGTTTCTCTGTCTGTGTAGGTGTGTCTCTGTCTGTGTAGGTGTGTCTCTGTTTGTGTAGGTGTGTCTCTGTTTGTATAGGTGTGTCTCTGTCTGTGTAGATGTGTCCCTATCTGTGTAGATGTATATGTATCTATGTAGGTACGCATCTGTCTTTGGAGGTGTATCTCTGCCTGAATAGATGTGTCTCTGTCTATGTAGGTGTGCATCTGTCTTTGTAGGTGTATCTCTGCCTGTGTAGATGTGTCTCTGTGTAGATGTGTTTCTGTGTATCTAGCTGTGTCTCTGTCTATGTAGGTGTGTCACTGTCTGTGTAGGTGTGTTTCTGTCTGTGTAGGTGTGTCTCTGTGTAGATGTGTCACTTTCTGTGTATATGTGTCTCTATCTGTGTAAATGTGTCTCTGTCTGTGTAGGTGTGTCTCTGTCTGTGTAGATGTGTCTCTGTTTATGTAGATGTGTCTCTGTCTGTTTAGATGCGTCTCTGTCTGTGTAGATGTGTCTCTGTCTGTGTAGGTGTGTCTCTGTCTGTGTAGATGTATCTCTGTCTGTTTAGATGTATCTCTGTCTGTGTAGGTGTGTCTCTGTCTGTGTAGGTGTGTCTCTTTCTGTGTAGGTGTGTCTATGTCTGTGTAGGCGTGTCTCTGACTGTTTATATGTATCTCTGTCTGTGTAGGTGTATCTCTGTCTGTGTCGGTGTATCTCTGTCTGTGTAGGTGTGTTTCTGTCTGTTTAGATGTATCTCTGTCTGTGTAGATGTATCTCTGTCTGTGTAGGTGTGTCTCTGTCTGTGTAGATTTTGTCTCTGTCTGTGTAGGTGTGTCTCTGTCTGTTTAGATGTATCTCTGTCTGTTTAGATGTGTCTCTGTCTGTGTAGGTGTGTCTCTGTCTGTGTAGATGTATCTCTGTATGTGTAATTGTATCTCTGTCTGTTTAGATGTGTCTCTGTCTGTGTAGAAGTGTGTCTCTGTTTGTGTAGGTGTGTCTCTGTCTGTGTAGGTGTGTCTCTGTCTTTGTAGGTGTTTCACTGTCTGTGTAGATGTGTCTCTGTGTAGATGTGTCACTGTCTGTGTATATGTGTCACTGTCTGTGTAGATGTGTCTCTATCTGTTTAAATGTTTCTCTGTCTGTGTAGGTGTGTCTCTGTCTGTGTAGGTGTGTCTCTGTTTGTGTAGGTGTGTCTCTGTCTGTGTAGGTGTGTCTCTGTCTGTTTATATGTATCTCTGCCTGTGTAGGTGTATCTCTGTCTGTGTAGGTGTATCTCTGTCTGTGTAGGTGTATCTCTGTCTGTGTAGGTGTGTCTCTGTCTGTGTAGATGTGTCTCTGTCTATGTAGATGTGTCTCTGTGAAGATGTGTCTCTGTCTGTGTAGATGTGTCTCTGTCTATGTAGATGTATATCTGTCTTATTTGATGAATCTCTGTCTATGTATATGTATCTCTGTCTGTGTAGATCTGTCTCTGTCTGTGTAGATGTGTCTCTGTCTGTGTAAATGTGTCTCTGTCTATGTAGAAGTGTCTACGTCTGTTAGGTGTGTCTCTGTCTGTGTAGATGTGTCCCTATCTGTGTAGATGTATCTCTATCTATGTAGGTGTGGATCTGTCTTTGTAGGTGTATCTCTGCCTGTGTAGATGTGTCTCTGTCTATCTAGGTGTGTCTCTGTCTGTGAAGGTGTGTCTCTGTCTATGTAGGTGTGTCTCTGTCTGTGTAGATGTGTTTCTGTCTTTGTAGCTGTGTCTCTGTCTGTGTAGGTGTGTCTCTGTCGGTGTTGGATTTGTCTCTGTCTATATAGGTGTGTCTCTGTCTGTGTAGGTGTGTTTTTGTCTGTGTAGGTGTGTATCTGTGTAGATGTGTCACTGTCTGTGTAGATGTGTCTCTATCTGTGTAAATGTGTCTCTGTCTGTGTTGTTGTGTCTCTGTCTGTGTAGATGTGTCTCTGTTTATGTAGATGTGTCTCTGTCTGTTTAGATGTGTCTCTGTCTGTGTAGATGTGTCCTGTCTGTGTAGATGTATCTCTGTCTGTGTAGATGTGTCTCTGTATGAGTAGATGTATCTCTGTCTGTGTAGATGTGTCTCTATCTGTGTAAATGTGTCTCTGTCTGTGTAGGTGTGTCACTGTCTGTGTAGATGTGTCTCTATCTGTGTAAATGTGTCTCTGTATGAGTAGATGTATCTCTGTCTGTGTAGATGTGTCTCTATCTGTGTAAATGTGTCTCTGTCTGTGTAGGTGTGTCTCTGTCTGTGTAGATGTGTCTCTGTTTATGTAGGTGTGTCTCTGTCTGTTTAGATGTGTCTCTGTCTGTGTAGATGTGTCCTGTCTGTGTTGATGTGTCTCTGTATGTGTAGATGTATCTCTGTCTGTTTAGATGTGTCTATGTCTGTGTAGGTGTGTCTCTGTTTATGTAGGTGTGTCTCTGTCTGTGTAGGTGTGTCTCTGTCTATGTAGGGGTGTCTCCGTTTGTATAGGTGTGTCTCTGTCTGTGTAGATGTGTCCCTATCTGTTTAGATGTATATGTATCTATGTAGGTGTGCATCTGTCTTTGGAGGTGTATCTCTGCCTAAATAGATGTGTCTCTGTCTATGTAGGTGTGCATCTGTCTTTGTAGGTGTATCTCTGCCTGTGTAGATGTGTCTCTGTGTAGATGTGTTTCTGTGCATCTAGCTGTGTCTCTGTCTGTGTAGGTGTGTCTCTGTCTATGTAGGTGTGTCTCCGTTTGTATAGGTGTGTCTCTGTCTGTGTAGATGTGTCCCTATCTGTTTAGATGTATATGTATCTATGTAGGTGTGCATCTGTCTTTGGAGGTGTATCTCTGCCTAAATAGATGTGTCTCTGTCTATGTAGGTGTGCATCTGTCTATGTAGGTGTGTCTCTGTCTGTGTAGGTGTGTTTCTGTCTGTGTAGGTGTGTCTCTGTGTAGATGTGTCACTGTCTGTGTATATGTGTCTCTATCTGTGTAAATGTGTCTCTGTCTGTGTAGGTGTGTCTCTGTCTGTGTAGATGTGTCTCTGTTTATGTAGATATGTCTCTGTCTGTTTAGATGTGTCTCTGTCTGTGTAGATGTGTCTCTGTCTTTGTAGATGTATCTCTGTCTGTGTAGATGTGTCTCTGTCTGTGTAGGTGTGTCTCTGTCTGTGTAGATGTATCTCTGTCTTTTTATATGTATCTCTGTCTGTGTAGGTGTGTCAGTCTGTGTAGGTGTGTCTCTGTCTGTGTAGGTGTGTCTCTGTCTGAGTAGGTGTGTCTCTGTCTGTTTAGATGTATCTCTGTCTGTGTAGATGTATCTCTGTCTGTGTAATTGTGTCTCTGTCTGTGTAGGTGTGTCTCTGTCTGTGTAGGTGTGTCTCTGTCTGTTTAGATGTATCTCTGTCTGTTTAGATGTGTCTCTGTCTGTGTAGGTGTGTCTCTGTCTGTGTAGATGTATCTCTGTATGTGTAGATGTATCTCTGTCTGTTTAGATGTGTCTCTGTCTGTGTAGATTTGTCTCTGTCTGTGTAAATGTGTCTCTGTCTGTGTAGGTGTGTCTCTGTCTATGTAGGTGTGTCTTTGTCTGTGTAGAAGCGTCTCTGTCTATGTAGGTGTGTCTCTGTTTGTGTAGGTGTGTCTCTGTCTGTGTAGGTGTGTCTCTGTCTTTGTAGGTGTTTCACTGTCTGTGTAGATGTGTCTCTGTGTAGATGTGTCACTGTCTGTGTATATGTGTCACTGTCTGTGTAGATGTGTCTCTATCTGTTTAAATGTTTCTCTGTCTGTGTAGGTGTGACTCTGTCTGTGTAGGTGTGTCTCTGTTTGTGTAGGTGTGTCTCTGTCTGTGTAGGTGTGTCTCTGTCTTTTTAGGTGTGTAATTGTCTGTGTAGATGTGTCTCTGTGTAGATGTGTCACTGTCTGTGTA
>MUZC01000302.1:145849-164885 GCA_002072015.1 Radix auricularia | reverse complement strand
TGTGTCTCTGTCTGTGTAGGTGTGTCTCTGTCTGTGTTGGATTTGTCTCTGTCTATATAGGTGTGTCTCTGTCTGTGTAGGTGTGTTTCTGTCTGTGTAGGTGTGTCTCTGTGTAGATGTGTCACTGCCTGTGTAGATGTGTCTCTATCTGTGTAAATGTGTCTGTGTCTGTGTAGGTGTGTCTCTGTCTGTGTAGATGTGTCTCTGTTTATGTAGATGTGTCTCTGTCTGTTTAGATGTGTCTCTGTCTGTGTAGATGTGTCCTGTCTGTGTAGATGTATCTCTGTCTGTGTAGATGTGTCTCTGTATGTGTAGATGTATCTCTGTCTGTTTAGATGTGTCTCTGTCTGTGTAGATGTGTCTCTGTCTGTGTAAATGTGTCTATGTCTGTGTAGGTGTGTCTCTGTTTATGTAGGTGTGTCTCTGTCTGTGTAGGTGTGTCTCTGTCTATGTAGGTGTGTCTCTGTTTGTATAGGTGTGTCTCTGTCTGTGTAGATGTGTTCCTATCTGTGTAGATGTATATGTATCTATGTAGGTGTGCATCTGTCTTTGGAGGTGTATCTCTGCCTGAATAGATGTGTCTCTGTCTATGTAGGTGTGCATCTGTCTTTGTAGGTGTATCTCTGCCTGTATAGATGTGTCTCTGTGTAGATGTGTTTCTGTGTATCTAGCTGTGTCTCTGTCTATGTAGGTGTGTCTCTGTCTGTGTAGGTGTGTTTCTGTCTGTGTAGGTGTGTCTCTGTGTAGATGTGTCACTTTCTGTGTATATGTGTCTCTATCTGTGTAAATGTGTCTCTGTATGTGTAGGTGTGTCTCTGTCTGTGTAGATGTGTCTCTGTTTATGTAGATGTGTCTCTGTCTGTTTCGATGTGTCTCTGTCTGTGTAGATGTGTCTCTGTCTGTGTAGATGTATCTCTGTCTGTGTAGATGTGTCTCTGTCTGTGTAGGTGTGTCTCTGTCTGTGTAGATGTATCTCTGTCTGTTTAGATATATCTCTGTCTGTGTAGGTGTGTCTCTGTCTGTGTAGGTGTGTCTCTGTCTGTGTAGGTGTGTCTCTGTCTGTGTAGGCGTGTCTCTGACTGTTTATATGTATCTCTGTCTGTGTAGGTGTATCTCTGTCTGTGTAGGTGTATCTCTGTCTGTGTAGGTGTGTCTCTGTCTGTTTAGACGTATCTCTGTCTGTGTAGATGTATCTCTGTCTGTGTAGGTGTGTCTCTGTCTGTGTAGGTTTTGTCTCTGTCTGTGTAAGTGTGTCTCTGTCTGTTTAGATGTATCTCTGTCTGTTTAGATGTGTCTCTGTCTGTGTAGGTGTGTCTCTGTCTGTGTAGATGTATCTCTGTATGTGTAATTGTATCTCTGTCTGTTTAGATGTGTATCTGTCTGTGTAGAAGTGTCTCTGTCTATGTAGGTGTGTCTCTGTTTGTTTAGGTGTGTCTCTGTCTGTGTAGGTGTGTCTCTGTCTTTTTAGGTGTTTCACTGTCTGTGTAGATGTGTCTCTGTGTAGATGTGTCACTGTCTGTGTATATGTGTCACTGTCTGTGTAGATGTGTCTCTATCTGTTTAAATGTTTCTCTGTCTGTGTAGGTGTGTCTCTGTTTGTGTAGGTGTGTCTCTGTCTGTGTAGGTGTGTCTCTGTCTTTTTAGGTGTGTAATTGTCTGTGTAGATGTGTCTCTGTGTAGATGTGTCACTGTCTGTGTAGATGTGTCTCTATCTGTGTAAATGTGTCTCTGTCTGTGTAGGTGTGTCTCTGTCTGTGAAGATGTGTCTCTGTCTGTGTAGATGTGTCTCTGTCTCTGTAAGTGTACCTCTATGTAGATGTGTATACGTCTGTGTAATTGTGTCTCTGTCTGTGTAGATGTGTATCTGTCTGTGTAAATGTGTCCCTGTCTGTGTATATGTGTCTCGATCTGTATAAATTTGTTTCAGTATCGTTATAGGTGAGTCGATCTAATAAAAGTTTAGTTTGTATAAATAATTTAATGCTATACAATAATTTTAATATAATTATAATAATTCAATAATTTTAGATATTAGTTCACTTATTATCTTGATTATTACAGAGTTCACCTGTATTGAGGTGTCTTGCATTTTTATTAATTGTAATTTTTTGTATTTTCGTAGTTTGTTCAGGCAACACATGCCACGTCCTTATGCCGCAAGGATGATGACGTTTTGATCGTGCGTATGAATGGAGAAATTTTTTGTATCCCTATTATTGCTGCGTTGTATTTGAATTTTATAATGAATTTCCTTTTCTATATGATTATTTCTTTATGCTTTGATCCTCTATATACTAGTGTCTCCAGGTTTTGGGATTAGTAACGTTCTTATATTGTCAACGGGAATATTCATTACAATAATTCTGGGGCTTTATTAAATAATTTGTTAAGTTTATCCAATTTCTTCGGTAGATGAGTCCAAGACAGAAGATGCATTTTCAAGAATAGGTTCGATAAATTTAAATTAGCATTTTGTATTTTGAATCAGTTTTATTTTTACATTTGTAAACATAACTGTTTAGAAATTATAATCTTTAAAATTAATATATTATTCACTCATTGACATGGCGATACTAAGATGATTTTTCATTTATTATAACTCAAAACATTTTTTGCATCTTTGTTTTTATTAGATGTATTATGAGTATAAAATGGTTTTGTATGCGTTTGTTTATTTTTATTTGATCCCTTAAGAGTTGACTGTTTCTAGTTTGAAATACATGCTCCAAATATTATGTTTCCAAGTTATAATTTATCTGCTCTTTTTGAAAGATTTTGTTATCTTGTTCTGACTTAATTGTTCAATAAAATAATATATATATATATACATATAGAGATTCTATACTATTCCCATAAAATAACCTAAAATTTGTTTCTGATAGTATTTGACAAATCATTTATTTAAATTGCTTTGTGAAGATGATCTATAACCATTCTCTCTTGAACTCCAATCCTTCAGTTTTTGCGGTGATTTCGATTTATTAATAACTTGGTTCTTTTCCTATTAGGGCACATCCAATGCAATAATGTAAAGTGCCGATTATACGAAATATTACGAAATGTTTTTAACATGTCAACTAGAAAGTTTAATTTTATCAAAACCCTTTTTTGTACTTATTTTTAATTTGTTCATTTGACAAGTCGTCTATTAGACCCCTGCTTCTCAAAATAGTTGTCTGTGGACCCGTTCCGGTCAAAAGGTCCTCCGAAGCCGGTTCTCAGAAGATTTTAAGAAAAGAAAAAAAAAATGTAATTATTACCCCTCGTTTACAACTATTAATACCTACCACTGTAGTATATGGCAAGTGTATTCGGAAATAAAATGAAACTAATTAAATAAAATAAATTATATGTCGCTGCCATGTGAGTGCAGGTAAAATAATGCACCAGTCCCTGGAGCAATGGCAAAATTCCTGCCGGTCAAATATACTAAAAAGGTTGAGAAACACTGTATTAGATTATATTAATGTGCTACAAATGGTCCGTTTTCACTAAAGACGTGTAGATGTCGGCGCTGGACACTATGTGTCTAGGTGATTAAACTAAGCTACCATAGGCTATATCCCATTATACGTTCCCAAATGTATTATATAGCAATTAATTCTGCGGGATCTTCCTTTGTTATTAAGGCATTAATTTTAGCATTTTTGTTTGTTAATTTAGGGTTGAAGTTAGGTTTAGTTATAATTGTTAATTTAGGGTTGGGGTTAGGTATAATTGTTAATTTAGGGTTGGTGTTAGGTTTAAGTATAATTGTTAATTTAGGGTTGGGTTTAGGTTAACGTATAATTGTTAATTTAGGGTTGGTGTTAGGTTTAGGTATAATTGTTCATTTAGGGTTGGTGTTAGGTTTAGGTATAATTATTAATTTAGGGTTGGGGTTAGGTATAATTGTTAATTTAGGGTTGGGTTTAGGTTAACGTTTAATTGTTAATTTAGGGTTGGGTTTAGGTTAACGTATAATTGTTAATTTAGGGTTGGTGTTAGGTTTAGGTATAATTGTTCATTTAGGGTTGGTGTTAGGTTTAGGTATAATTGTTAATTTAAGGTTGGGGTTAGGTATAATTGTTAATTTAGGGTTGGGTTTAGGTTAACGTTTAATTGTTAATTTAGGGTTGGGTTTAGGTTAGGGTATAATTGTTAACTTAGGGTTAGGGTTAGGTTTAGTTTTAAAATGTTAAAACTTGAATTTTCAAATTACTTTGGAACGCGGCATAGCAAAAAGGATCGCGGCCATTTATCGTGGGAACGTCAACTCGTATTTTACCCTACTGTATATAATGTCTTCTAGTAATCGATATGTAAATGTATATAAGTAAAAATGGTCAATAATTGCCAGTTTCGGTTTAAATTTCACTATAAATAATTCTTTATCCTGGAGAAACTAACTTACCGTGGTTTAGGATGGCTTAAGGAAAAGAAAAAGAATTCATGGATTGGGGACAGTTCATTGTTTTTTTTTTCAGTACGAACTGAAAAGTGTCTCTAAACTCCTTCCCATCTCTACAATGAACACCTTTTGATCGTTCTCCTGTTACACACAACACTTTGATTTTCACTTAAAATAGCTGATCTACTTTTAATTTTATATCGGTATTTTTTTTGGGTGTGTGATATTTTAAATTTCCACCTTAACATTATTTGTTCCTTCCCTCAATTTTCCTTCAGGAACCCTCAATGCGTCTTAAGAAAAAGAACTATTTTTAATCACCCCATCAGATTCAATGAAGCGTAGTCTTCAAATGTAATTTAATCCGCCAAGCGCCCACCCCTCCGCGACACAAAAGACCTAATTGCAATGTCCAGAGTTGTCAAATCCAAAATAGCCCATCCCACCCACTCTCTATCTCTCTCTTCTGTCTTTCTCTTTCTCTCTCTCTCTCTCTCTCTCTCTCTCTCACACACACACACATACACACAAACAGTTTACAAAAAGAAAAAAAAATAGCTACAAGGGTGGTAATTGATTCGGACAATGCGAGTGTTTATTTAGATTATCACTCTTGTCTCTCCCCCAGCCATCACCACCATACTCCCATCTCTCAAATCACCCCCCCAACTCATCCCCCCCCCCACACACACTCCTCCAGTTTCCCTGTCACAGACGAGATCAAATTTGAACGCCACATGTTTTGAGACTGGCCCTATCGAACCGGCCGCCACAAATCGTCCTCTAGAGGCATGTCCGAGGAGAGGTTTGAACATAAACAAATCCACGAGGACGCAGTGAGCAATGGGATACGGTCATCAGGCGAATGGGAAACACTGCGATTCCCTGAAACTGAATAGCAACACACATTTTCACAGCTTCTTTTCAGTGAAAGGATATTCTTTTTGGTAATGTTTACCCCCAAGTTTGGAATAGGTAAGTGCCATGTGGTAAACTGACTGTATGTTTGTTTGGTGTTAGGTTTAGAGGGTTGTGGTGAGCCATTACTTTTATCGTATATGTTTGAGATCCCATGGGAGGAGAATGCATGAAGGAAAGGTTTGTCACTTTGTTAGTGTTTTGCTGATGCAGTAAGAAATTCGAACATTTTCGAAGTTAAAAATAACTAAAGATATTTTTTAATGAATTATAATATTGAAATACAAGCTCAGTGCAACATATCTTTATCACTTTTGACTACCGTATATACCCGTTCTAACTCCGACCTTTTTGTGGACAAAATCTAGGGGGGGGGGTTAGGGGGTCGGCTTATAATCGGGTCATGGGGGGATTTCTGCATGTACATTGAACATAGGTGTTGTTATTGTAGATTGTAGACCATCAAGGTCCTTTTGTAAAGGATTGGACTGCTCTATCAGAAGCTATAATATATAATTAAACATCTGCAATTACATTCTTTCAACATTTTATTTATTTTTGTGAATGTTTAAATAAGTATTTTTACATTATTTTTTTCAACAACGAATTTTAGTGTACGAGCTTTCGCCACTGTTGTTTACCCAAACAAGTTTTTAAAAAAAAAAATACCGGTAACTCTTGCCCAACAAAGAGCAAAAAAAAAGATCGGCAGTACAAAGTAAACGATTATAATGAACGATCTATCTTGTAGTTTTCAAAAATGTGTACCATTTTGTTTAAGCTGTCCTATAACTTTCGAGGGGTCGGCTTAAGAGCGGGTTTCACACTTTAAATAGTTTTCTCTTCCGAAATAGCGGGGGTCGTCTTATCAAAGAACGGGCTATAGAACGAATATATACGGTACATTACTTTGGCAACTTACAAGTAGAAGGAACCCGTGCATTTAATATCAGATAACAATAATACATTTAAGTAGATGAGCACATCATTACTGACTATAGAAATAAAAACAATAAAACTTTGTCATGTAATTAGGTCAATGAGTGTAAACTTTCAGGGTATAAATGCGACGGCCAGTGTCGAGTATACTAAGGTCATGTACATATGGCGTACATTAAGGTCATGTACATATGGTGTACATTAAGGTCATGCACATATGGTGTACAATAAGGTCATGTACATATGGTGTACATTAAGGTCATGTACATATGGTGTACATTAAGGTCATGTACATATGCTTACACAATTGTCATGTAAATATGATATAGACTAAGGTCACACACACACAAATATATATATATATATATATATATTGTGGGGAGTTTAGGGCGGGTAGGGCGCTGCGTATGTTTGGCCTTTGAGTTGCCGCGGGCGAGTCCAGGTGGCCAGAGCCGCTAGTCCAGGACTACCGGGTGAGGCCAGAGGTGCGAACTTGGGAATCAAAGCACGAGCGGGGCTTTGTGGACGGCAGCTGACCACGGGCAAATAGTCTAGCCCAGGTGTCAGGTATGGCAGACCGAGATGATACTCGGCCGAACGGTAGATGAAAGGGACCGACATGGAGAGCGGGTCAGAAACAAGGAAAGGGGGGGATTACTGACCATGACGAGGTACACCCACCTACCCCCGTCTTACTTAGGGGTGGTACAAGATGATTGACGGTTGACTTTCGGACAGCGAAGTCTAGGGGGCGGAGCCTGGAATGGACTAACGCTCGGACTGAGACTGACTGAAGGGAGACGGATAGGGAGACACGCAGGGAGAGGGAGGGAGTTATGAAGTAGGGGGCAGAGGTGGAGAGACGCATGTGTTAGAGAGATGCACGAATAATGAATGTACAGAAGTTAAGTGATAAAAGTAATGAAGTGTACATTCTGCCTTGGTGTTCAGTGTTTTAAGAATAATCAACAAAGTGTGTGAAGAGCAGAATAACAGTGAAAATAGATAAGGATAGATAATCATAGAACAACCTAGGGATCTTCACAATATATATATATATATATATATATATATATAGANTCTATATATATATATATATATATATATATATATGGAGTTACATTAGGATCATAGTCATGGACGTTTAGTGTACATGAAGGTCATGTGCATATGGTTAAACAATTGTCATGTACATATGATATATAATAAGGTCACATATGTATATTGAGTTACTCAAAGTTATGTACATATGGAATACATTAATGTTATGTACATATAATGTACACGAAGGTCATGTACATATGGTTACACAACTGTCATTTACACATGATATAGTCTAATGTCACATATATACACATGAATTTATACTAAAGTCATGTACATATGGTGTAAGCTAAGATCATGGTCATATTGTTTACACTAAGGTTATATACACATGGTTTAAAAAAGGTCATGGACATATGATTTATACTAAGGTCATGTACATATGGGTACACTAAGTTCATGAACATATGGTGACACGAAGATCATGTACCTATAGTCTACACCAAGATAATATACATATGGTGTATACTAAGGTCAGTGAAATATGGTATATAGTAAGGTCATTGACATAATAATATGGTGATACAAAGATCATGCCCATATAGTATACACTAAGTTCGTGTACATACGGTGTACATACATTAGGCCATTGGCATATGGTGTACTCTGATTTCATGATGTTATGAAAATGTGTCCAATGATTAATGCTGGGAACAAGTGTCTAATTAATGAAGTATGCGGCATCAGTTTGGTTCATGGCGCTGGGGAAGATCTGGTCATTCCCGCAAATTTTGTTATCAATGGGTCATTCTTTGATCACATATTTACTTCAATGATCTTAGACCCCAAGTCTTAGTTTTGGGTCACCTTCAAAAGTCCCCGGAGAACATGTTGTTTGTAGGTGCATTTTTGGTAGATTTTTTGATGACATCATCTCTGTGACATTGATGTTCATCAAGTGGTGTTCGAGGGCTCTGACAGTATTGGTGACGTCATCTCTGTGACATTGATGTGTGGTGTTCGATGGCTCTGACAGCATTGATGACGTCATCTCTTTGACATTGATGTTCACCAAGTGGTCTTCGATGGCTCTGACAGTATTGATGACGTCATCTCTGTGACATTGATGTGTGGTCTTCGATGGCTCTGACAGCATTGATGACGTCATCTCTGTGACATTGATGTGTGGTGTTCGATGGCTCTGACAGCATTGATGACGTCATCTCTGTGACATTGATGTGTGGTGTTCGATGGCTCTGACAGAATTGATGACGTCATCTCTGTGACATTGATGTTCACCAAGTGGTGTTCGCTGGCTCTGACAGCATTATCCTGTTTTATTCCGCCTTTGATTCTGTTAACGAGACCAAAGGACACTTGTCCAAAAAAAAAAGTTATTCCGTTAAGTAGCTGACGTGAAATATCTCACACATTCTGACGGTCCGGCGTACACATGATTGACAGACACAATGAGGTGATAACTATACCGCCAAAATGATCGCTGGTAAGGGGACAGCACACACAGCGCTTCTGATTTCACATAGAAATGTTGAACCTACCTCCCCTTGTCGTGATGCAATAATAATAACAACAAGATTGTTTTTTAGTGCAATCCAGTGCCTAACTTTACAATAGTTTTTTTTTTATAAATGGTATTCTTTATAAGGTCAAGGTCGTTTTATTTACTATCGTTCGTCACTTGACACTTTGGTTGTGACTTGCATACCATATAGCTGACATATTTACCTACAACAAATACATTTCAATGATTATTTCCAAAGTAGACAATTAAACATTCTGCCCGTAATCCCTGCACGTCAATCCCTGCACGTCAATCCCTGCACGTCATCCCTGCACGTAATAACTGCATGTAATCCCTGCATGTAATCCCTGCACGTCAATCCCTGCATGTAATCCCTGCATGTAATCCCTGCACGTCAATCCCTGCATGTAATCCCTGCATGTAATCCCTGCACGTAATCCCTGCACGTAATCCCTGCACGTCAATCCCTGCACGTCAATCCCTGCATGTAATCCCTGCACGTAATCCCTGCACGTAATCCCTGCACATCAATCCCTCCACGTCAATCCCTGCACGTCAATCCCTGCACGTAATCCCTGCATGAAAATCCCTGCACGTCATCCCTGCACGTCATCCCTGCACGTAATCCCTGCACGTAATCCCTGCCCGTAATCCCTGCAGGTAATCCCTGTTTAATCAGACCTTTGATGTTTGTTCCCACGTACTGTGTAATGCCCCTCATAAATTGTAGAATTTTTAGGAAACCGAAAGTAAAACTCTTGATTTTTTAAAAAGTAAAAACAACTCAAAATCACGTTTAAATTAATAACGTTTCTCATCGTAGAATATGTATGTCTTCCATTTTCATTGAGCTAGGATATGCCAGTAAATTTTTAAAGGTTTTTTTGTGCTGGCGTAAAACATATAATTTGTTAATTCTGAAATGGTGACCAAGCAACATTTTTTATGATGGACGTCCCTGATAATTAACAGAATCCTGTTATTATGCCTATAACATTAAAATATTTGACGTGAAGGCGTCACATAATCTTGTGTGGCATCGATTTCACTGCCGAATTAAGGGAAAAGATGTTAGAAGTGGAGGTCAGTGACAAGTAAGCAAATGACTTAACAGCGTTTCCTTCTTGGCTACAAACTATTTCAATAATCAATCAATGTTAAATCTATTTCAATAATCAATCAATGTTAAATCTATTTCAATAATCAATCAGTGTTAAATCTATTTCAATAATCAATGAGTGTTAAATCTATTTCAATAATCAATCAGTGTTAAATCTATTTCAATAATCAATCAGTGTTGATTTTTTCAATAATCAATCAGTGTTAAATCTATTTCAATAATCATTCAGTGTTAAATCTATTTCAATAATCAATCAGTGTTAAATCTATTTCAATAATCAATCAGTGTTAAATCTATTTCAATAATCAATCAGTGTTAAATCTATTTTAATAATAATTAAGTGTTAAATCTATTTCAATAATATAACACATTGTACGTTCAATCAAATCGTCACGGGTTATTTTGTTCCTTAACTCCCCTTCGAAATGTTGCCTTTTGAACACATTCCTCCTACTACTGTTAATTTATTCTGTAGTTAGATGAAGTAATTTAAAGTCCAATTAAAGGGCATGTTTTCCTCGCGCTGATTGCGGCTTGAATAAGGAAACAAAACGTTTAAGATAGTTATTGGGTAGGTTTGTAGAGGAGAGTGTTTGTATAGGTTTATGCCAGCTTGGTTGTGTGCTTGTTTGTATAATATTAAATATGTGCAAGAATGTGTGTTTGTATGTGTATGTCTAGAAGAGTAAACTAATAGAATAAAAAATGGCCTTGGTTCAATCATTGGACTCGAAATGGTTGTTGGCCTTGGTTCAATCATTGGACTTGAATTGGTTGTTGGCCTTGGTTCAAACATTGGACTTGAATTGGTTGTTGGCCTTGGTTCAATCATTGGACTTGAATTGGTTGTTGGTCTTGGTTCAATCATTTGACTTGAATTGGTTGTTGGCCTTGGTTCAAACATTGGACTTGAATTGGTTGTTGGCCTTGGTTCAATCATTGGACTTGAATTGGTTGTTGGTCTTGGTTCAATCATTGGACTTGAATTGGTTGTTGGTCTTGGTTCAATCATTGGACTTGAATTGGTTGTTGGCCTTGGTTCAATCATTGGACTTGAATTGGTTGTTGGTCTTGGTTCAATCATTGGACTTGTTTTGGCTGTTGGCCTTGGTTCAGACATTGGACTTGAATTGGTTGTTGGCCTTGGTTCAAACATTGGACTTGAATTGGTTGTTGGCCTTGGTTCAAACATTGGACCTGAATTGGTTGTTGGCCTTGGTTCAGACATTGGACTTGAATCGGTTAATGGCCTTGGTTCAATCATTGGACTTGAATTGGTTGTTGGCCTGTGTTCAAACATTGGACTTGAATTGGTTGTTGGCCTTGGTTCAATCATTGGGCTTCAATGGGTTGTTGGCCTGTGTTCAAGCATTGGACTTGAATTGGTTGTTGGCCTTGGTTCAATCATTGGACTTCAATGGGTTGTTGGCCTGTGTTCAAACATTGGACTTGAATTGGTTGTTCGCTCGTAAAATGATGGTTTTAAAACAATATGCAGGATTTTTTTTCAGCTAAGCTTAAATATGAGGTCGCTTGATATTCACTAATCGTTGCTGTTTACCAATAGTCCGCACTTGACACGACATATTATATATTTAAAAGGCTTTATGTGTTTAACTTGTATTTACAACTGAAAACAACAGAAAATGTGTCATTAAATGTGATGTTTACCTCACACCTGTTCGGACATCAGGGATGTTACGTGTAAACAACTTCAGCTGCTCAAGGAAAACTGAGTTACATTTGATTACAGTTTGTAAAAAAAAAATGCTGTCGCACAGAATGACGTTGGACAAGTGTCACTGTGGTGACCTCCCTGTTAGTGGTTTGTGTTATCTTAATGATAGTGTGGGGAGCAAAAATGTGGGGGGTGATGCAGGTAGGAGGAAGAAACCGTTCCGTGGGAGAGTTGTCCCGCTGTTGTGTGGTGTTATCGAGGGCACTGCGGTCTACGCCCATGGGTTATGTCAATAGGTGGACAGCAGAGAGAGGGCAAGTCATTAATGGCAGGTGGCATTGTTAGAGAGGTTCTCAAATGATGAAATGTAAGGGCCTACTTTCTTTTTCTTAGCATTCCTTATCTGAATCTGTTTTTATTTTCTTAGTTTCATATTATTAATTTAATATCTTTATAAAGTTCATTTGTCGTTCAGAATAAAAACACAGAAAATATTTTTAAAGACATTTTTAAAGTCTTTATTTTAGATTAGTCAATGTCCAATCATGAGGAAACGTGAACCCCAGAAATTTCCGTTCTCATAATAGTTCCAGCGAAAATCTATATTAATTCATAATAATTGCATAGCTAGAACCATAGCCATAATTTCATTTATGCACGGCAGCGCAGGTATCTCAACGACACCGCGCAGCAGTTTAGAATTATACAATATTGAAAAAAAAAAAGAAAAGAAAAAAAAAAAGAAGAAAAGAAACATTGATACGAAACAACTTTGATCACGAGTTGCTTTTTAAAAATATTTTTTAAATTAGTTTTATTATTTTAAATATTTTTTTTTTACCAATGGACTAACGAACCGGAACCGTAGAGGGTGACATTGGTTAACATTAGTCTTCTGTATAATGAGCGACTATTATGTATAATATCTCCAAACACAATCATTGCATGAGAATCCATGTTATTAGATGACAATAGTAGTAAGGTCTGAAAACGGATTTTAGAATTGTTGGTCCGAATACAAGGATTGCACAAGGGAGTTATCCTCTCATTCGGAGAGCATATGAAATTCTGAAGCCGTGAAATAATGGCGTTGCGTTAACGCTTGAAACATCCTGTTTCACGTTCATAATATTTGAGTTCCAATAGAACTCCGGAGAGAATTTCAAAAAAGATTTGGGAATAATCTCTGTTTTTTAAAAGTTTTTTTCCCCCTTTCTTTCTTTTAAGGAGACAAAAGACCTTAAGAGATACAGAAACATTTACGTTACAGGATCGTGTCGTGCAACTGAGGGTGAAAGTGAAACAATTTAACAGCCTCAATAAACTCGGGGAGGCACCTAGGATCTTCGCAGGGACAAAATTTACGAACGCCCCCCGAGATCCATTATACCCGCCCTGTCGCCCCACACCCCTCGCGCCTCACATCGCGGCACCCGCCGGGTGACTGAGCCGACGGGAATGCATTGTGGGACGAGATGCTACTAATGGGGAATAAACTCCCGGAGTCGCCCATTGTCCCGGACGACGATTAGCGTCTTGCGAGAAAAATTTACGGCCGATCAGAGGGCTTGTTTTACGTGTGGTAGGAATCCATTAGAGGACAACAAAACTGACGTGCTTACTGCGCATGGGCGAGGAGGTGTTGAGCTGCGGATATAAAAGCTTGAAGGGCTTGTGTGTTTGTGGGGGGAGGGAGGGGAAGGGGTGGGTTGGCGATACAGGCCCTTCTTGAAAACATTCATTTCCAGATATCGCACCTCCGTCAGACGGACGGGAAAACACAACACCGGGTGCACAGAAAAGACGGGGAACGTGTTACAGGAATCCACACAAAAAGTGGAAACCGATGAGACATTTTTTTTTATTCCTCGGTGCTCTTTTTATCCCCTATAGACAAAGCTAACATCACCGGAGTGAGGATACGAAACAAAAGAAGTTGCATTGTGAGATGGCTACAAATCAGGTGTCTGAGGAGGGTGACCGGACATAGACAACACTGCATTTCCCCGGATATTTTCCCCGGATGTTTTACACTCAGACGCTCAGATTGGTTCTCGTGGGTTGGGTAAAATGTTCCACCTTTGACACTCCACAAGCAAAGGGCACTTAATCGAGAGGGAATCCCCACACCTCCTCATTTTTGGGAGGGTCCTCTGTATGTTGCTAAGTGATCATTTGTGTAATGCTAGACGAGTACCTCTAAAGGGTTGGGGGGGGGGTCGCGGCGTGTTTGAACTGAGCAAGAGGACTTTGTTAAAACAAGTCAAATGAAATCACTTTAATCAGAAATTGTAGGGAAATTTTGGGTTTAGTCATTCGGGTTCGACGTAGGAATTACCGTATTTTAGGTTAGCGAATGGTAAACTAGAAGTTAAATTAAATTACTTTTAGGATCTTGAGTTCTTTATAGTAGATACAAATAGCTACTAACAACACGCAAACACACACACAAGATTTCGGATTAATGCCAATTTTGAAATATTTTTTTTTTGTGTGCAAAATTTAGTTTCCATTTAAAAGATTTTATTCTAAAAATTTATAATTATAGCATGTTATTAAATATTGTTAATGAAAGTTTGAATTGAAAACTAATGATGTGACAATATTCTAATTAGAATTGGTTTCTTTTGGTTTAAATTGAGAAAGAAGAGAAATTATGACTTCATTTTAACAATAATATTCAGCAATATGAGAGACATTGTAAAGTTCAAACATTGTCTAACAATATAAATACATTTTTTTCAAATGGCAGCGGGCTGGGTAGGGGGGCAGAGGAAGTGTCTAGGCTGACAAATAATATATAAATCTACATGTTTAATTTATAAAGCATTATTACGCATTGCCTTTTCAACTTCCGATCTGGCATCAGTGCATGTTATTTATTGTATAGAAAAGCAGTCAACGCCCACTTCCCGTTAACGTCATCGTCACACACGAACTTCGCCAAACACATTAATGATAAAGCTAATTAACCTTTGACGTCAGGCGTAGTAATCCAAATGTTTTTATATTATTATGTGTCAACAGATGATTGAGGCGGGTTGAATATATTTGGGCCTCTTATTATTTCTCTCCCTTTGGCGTGTAGATGGGATTTAATCAAATAACTTAAAAAAAACAAACAACAGCCAAACAATATGTCAGTGATGATTCTTGATTTAGTTGATTGATGTGCAGTGACTGATGACGCTTATTTACCGAGTGCGATTGATTTCAGTTCGAGACTCGAGATTTTCTATATAGCTGAAATTTGTCATCTCAGATTTGGGTCTGTTTTTACTTTTCGAGACGAACTGGTTCTAATAAGCTATTTATTTAGTAGTCCCATTGCAGTATCTCTCTTCTGTATGCTTTTTTTTTTTTTTTTTTTTTTTTTTAATGTTCTCTTTTTTATTGTGATTTGTTCAGTTTATTTGTTTTCTATTAAACTTAAAAACCCTTTACTTTTAATTTAATTCATAACAAAAATGTGCAATAGGAATACGTTACTCTCATCTGCGATTTACTGGATACACAAATAGGAAAACGTTACTCTCATCTGCGATTTACTGGATACACAAATAGGAAAACGTTACTCTCAGCTGCGATTTACTGGATACACAAATAGGAAAACGTTACTCTCAGCTGCGATTTACTGGATACACAAATAGGAATACGTTACTCTCAGCTGCGATTTACTGGATACACAAATAGGAAAACGTTTCTCTCAGCTGCGATTTACTGGATACACAAATAGGAAAACGTTACTTTCAGCTGCGATTTACTGGATACATTTGTAGGGGTTTTATATATTTTTTAAAATAGTATTTTTAAAATGATTTAGTAGTTAAAAATTTCTTGTTTCACGTCTATAATCAAAGTTACATTTAGTCAAATGTCGCATACAATTTTATTGCTAAAAGTATTATTCCATTAAGTCAAAATTCTCCTATTAACATTTTGATAACAATCTTTGCTTTAGTTAAAAATGCTCTTAATTCCTTTTTAACAAATTTTCCCAGCTTGTAAAAAAAGAAGAGATCCCTCGATTGTAGTCGAACTATTAACACAGCAACAAGGTAATTTCCCTTGATCACGTCTGTCAGCTACAATCATACAAATATTGCTAGTAATATGCAAGTTTAACACACTGCTCTTTGGACTTGGGAAGGAAACTTGTTTATTTCGAGTGTCTATTATCTGATCCTCTTTAAAAAAATCTCTTGTTGATTTTTTTTTTAAACGTTAATTTTGTTATTTGAAGTCAGAGATTAACAAAGGACCCAAAAGCCAACGAAGAATCAGAAAATATCCCTTCCCCCTCTCCCGGACATAACTGATCAAGACTGAGAATGGAATGAATAGTTAGAGCCTAATATAATTAAAAGTAACATCCCTTGTGTTTTACCCCATTTACGGATAAATAACTTTGATCATGAAAAATGCTTGTCTACCTTGAGAGAATTCATTATCTTTTCGGTCGGAACTGTTACATTTTACCTAGGAAATTATCTATTGAAATGCCACTCACCAGGGAATCCAAGGGTTTCTATGTCTTGCTGACAGCCTTGGTGTTGTTCCAGTGACAGACGTCAGACAGGCCAAAAAGACTGCCCAGCCGACATTTGTAGAAAGTGTATCACTTACCCACACACACACCCACACCCAAACCCCCCCACACACACCCACACCCACACACACACCCACACCCACACACACGCACATACATTTCATATATGGAGCAGGAGTAAGAGTGTAAGCGAACTCAGAAATGAAGCTGTCTGGGGCGATCTGATGTTTGCGCACAGAATGGCTTGGAGTGTAGTTGGTTTTGATGGGAGGCCAATGTTGTTAAATAGGCGAGAGGGATTCCAATAGATCAGACCGACAAAGCGCACCCAAAAATTGTGTCTGCGGGTTTCAATCTTATAGAAATACAAACGGCGGCTAAATCAAACATGGCTATTTTTGGATAGTTTAAAAAAATGATATAATGATCTTTTTTTTTTTTTGAATTATTAGTAGGGAGGCGTTATTCGGAGATTTTTACGAATAACACCCGGCGTTATACGGAGAATTCTCCGAATAACGCCGGGCATTATTCGTAAAAATCTCCGAATAACGCCAGACGTTATTCGGAGATTTCTATTTATAGAAACAATCAGTACTTTAGTCTTATTTAGGATTACTTAGGATTATTTGTAGCTGTCATAGATTTTTTTTTTTTTAAAATCAAATAAATAATTCTTAGTCTTGTTAGCTCTACTAATTGATTTGCAATTGACATTGTAACTATAATAATGTTAAAATAGTAATATTGATTTCATTGTCATTGTCATTAGTTTTAGCCCCAATAACCAATAATAACTACTCAATTAATGATAATGTTGATATATTTAGATGTGTATTATAGTATGTGTATACATCTTTTAAGTGGTATTTTACTGATAATTACTGCATTTGAGATTTTAGCCATTTAGAAAAATAATAATCTGAGTACCAGTCCACCAGTTGTAACAGTTACAATGTAACTTGAATAATTTTGAAACTCGCTGCCTATAATCCTATTTGTATTATTATATTATTATCAAGTGTGTGGAACTGGAGTATGTGCGACTGGTTGAAAATAATTTTCTACTTGGTATTAAAAAATAATGATTTTTTGTTAAAACTGTTGGCACCCCTACTAGATTTAAATGGCTATGGATAATTGAAGTACGCTCACTGACATTGACGACTATGAAGTATGAAGATTGAATAAATTAATATTAAAATTATTAATTTAGTTTCATCACCGTTAGTTGTTAGAAGTAATTGTTAGTGACCACTGTTAGTGTTAGTAATGCTTATATTATAAGTTATAAAATTGTATTTTTTTTAAAACTCCAAGAATAATGATTTTAAAATTAATTTAATCAATCTTCATCATCACAATCACAAGTGGGGAAAGTTCGTTCACTACTACTACTGCTAGTGACACTAGACACTAGTTAGTAGTACTACTAGTACTTAAACTTAATCTTACTTAGTTAGTTCAAGTCTAAGCTTAATCGCGGGGTTTCCAACTCTAAAGTGCATAACAAAAACTACTTTAGCATATTACTATTACTAATAAAAGAAAAACCCAACGTGAAAGTAATTGAAAATGAAATTGGAAAGTTAAATATAAATAAATAAATAAAAATAAAGTGTCGTAATCGAAACCCGAACCTCGGACCATTGTTATAACAAAAACAATATGATATTCACTAACCATTGGACCACAGAAGCAAATATTGAAATGAAATATTTAAGAATCTTATAAAAAACTGGCAAAAAGTGACGTCAAACGCTATGAATTATGGGAAAATCTCCGAATAACGTCTGGCGTTATAGGGAGATTTTTACGAATAACGCCGGGCGTTATACGTAAAAATCTCCGAATAATCACTTCGTTATTAGTATGGCATCGCACAACTATTAAACGTTTTGTAAATATAACTGTTTGGATTTCACTACATTTTAAAACACTTATCCCCGTTTCACTTATCCTCCTCAACAACTTCTCATCCATTAAAGGGTTCAAGAACATCCATGATGTACAAGATTTTAAATAAACTTTTCCTAACAAAATTCTGCCAGTTGACATAAATCACAAAGAAAACAAAACACTCCTTTAAAGGAGAGATTCAAAAAAAAATTCCTGTCGAGACGGACAGCTCCTTGACTCCATGTTATTGTGTCAGTTCGTGTTTGCGTCTGGCTAAATTTTTGTGTTTATCATTGCCTTTGTTCTCACGCCATGTCATCTTCTTGTTGAGGAGCCATGTTAAGGAATTCCAGACCTAATGATTACCGTGTTCAAAATCTTCATGTCAATCCTTTTATTAACCTCTAAAGAGGTCATTTTTCCTCCGAGTAGACATTTTATTTTTTTACTGCAGTCCCCTGTTTGCGACACTTTCACTGTGATGGTATAATGGTGACGCTTGGGTCTAACAAATATAACACATGTTGTCTGTCAAGAGAGATTGGTCTTAAAAATAGCTTTTTAAGAGCCAAGAAAATGAAACTTTTACACCATAACAACACAAACACGCTCAAGGACGCACATCCTGAAGAACACACATTCAAGTAAAATTATTTCCTCATAATCATTTTTTTTGTAAGAAAAAAAAAAGCAAAAATAATAAAGGAAAAATTGAAGCGGCCTCCATTTTCTAAGCGTCACTTAACATGGTATTATACTTAATGGCAACCAAGCAATCCTAAATTGGATATACAACACCAAGATAAAAATAAACATGACAACTGATGTAGACTGTCAAATTCGTTAAAAAATGACGTAATTTTAAAACAGAAGAAAATGTTATTATATTTAGTGATTGTATTATTATTATTTCTTTTTTTTTAAATTTATAAATTAAAAAAAAAAAAAAAAAAAGT
>MUZC01000302.1:116510-145820 GCA_002072015.1 Radix auricularia | reverse complement strand
TTTTTTTTTTTTTTTTACTGTATTCTTTTCGTCGAGTTGTTTTTTGTTCTCCCTCATGCTATTTTGCACAAATTCTGTTCTCCATAAATCAACAGTCTCTCACTTGGGCTATGAATAAATGATTTTGCTTAACATCCCACCGTCGACCAAACCCTCTTCCACAATCTCGTCAAGTTGACCAGCCGTCTTGTAATCCAATAACGGGTTGATGGTTTATGATGGCTAGACGGAGTGGTCAGTGGTGAGTGATCACAGACACTGGGACTATGGTATTAGGGTACTGTCAGTGGTCAGTGATCACAGACACTGGGACTATGGTATATTGGGTGCTGTTATGGTCAGTGATCACAGACACTGGCACTATGGTTTATAGTGTGTGGTCAGTGGTCAGTGATCACAGATACTGGGACTATGGTATATAGTGTGTGGTCAGTGATCACAGACACTGGGACTATGGTACATAGGGTACTGTTAGTGGTCAGTGATCACAGACACTGGGACTATGGTATATAGTGTGTGGTCAGTGGTCAGTGATCACAGACACTGGGACTATGGTATATTGGGTGCTGTTATGGTCAGTGATCACAGACACTGGCACTATGGTATATAGTGTGTTGTCAGTGGTCAGTGATCTCAGATACTGGGACTATGGTATATAGTGTGTGGTCAGTGATCACAGACACTGGGACTATGGTATATAGTGTGTGGTCAGTGATCACAGACACTGGGACTATGGTATATAGTGTGTTGTCAGAGACAGTTGAACTGGTGAACTACACGTTTATTTTACCCTAGCCGTTTTCGATTCCTCCCCGATGTTAAAGACTACTGTTGTAGCTGGCCTAGAAAAACTGACCATTCTTGACCACGTTCGACAGCATGAATTCGCCAAGGTGTATTTTAATATTAAGAAAAAATCAAAATATATCCGAAATAGGAAGAACTTAATAACCAAAGACTCATGAAAAACAAGAAATTGATGTTTTATATTCCTTGAAACGCGTTTTAATACAAAAAACAAACATTTAAATGAGAGAGAAATAAATACCAACTGTAGGCAAGAATTTGAACTGAATCTCCGTGAAAGGTTCATAATGTTTATTATATTAACTATTGAGCCGAAAATTCTTATTCTCGTCTTCAATATCGACAGTAAACTCATGATGAACTTCTATAATAGTTCTGTGGTCAGGTCTTGACTTTTTTTTAATTCTCGTATCCTGTGTCATCTGCGTCCTCAAATGAATAAGAGAACAGAAAATGCCATAGCCCATAGCAGTTTTCTTAATACAACAAAGACTGGATTATCGCAACACTAGTCGGCGGGGATTCCCTTCCGAATAAGAAACTGCAGAGACTTCAGTAGGTACAAAATGATGAAGCGCGGATTTTATTGAGGATGTGAACGTTATAACAACACATCAAACAAGTTCTTAGGGATCCACACTGGCTTCCCTGTGGCTGAAAGAATATATTATACGTTTCTGTAACCATCGTTTGGCTGTATGGATGGATGAGGGCAACATTAATTAAAAGGAATTAATGCACATTTTTTTGCCACTACGCAGTCCATTCTGAAAGTTCCCGAAGAGGATGGATTTTTCTGATACATCACAGCTATTTTTACACGCTCGTGGGTGAATGGTTTACTGCCACGACCAGGCCAACAATGTTGGAAGCGGTGAGTTAAACTTTAAACTATTAAAGTCACTTGGCTAAACATGAATTTAACACCATTATTTTAGATCTCATTTAGGACTGATAGAATTATTGTGTTTTCCTGTTCAACATAGTTGTGGACATAGATAAGTGGCAAATATTTTAAAACTTTAATGTGCACAATATTCTTGTATTGGAATGATAACTAGGTCTCCACCTGATGGGCCAAACATAAGGTTACCGGCTCCTAAGTCTGACGGAGTTTATAAATAGCAACGTATCACGTGGGCTGTCGGATCTGGCAGTATGGGATCAGATTACAGGTCCTTGGAAATGTTTCACATCGCATCAAAGGATTTGAAATCACGTCCTGTTAATCCAGGCTATTAATTTCCTAGAAGAGAAACTGTTTGTTGTGGTCTGAACAGCGGTCCCCAGCTTGTGTTTTAAAGTTGACTCTCGTTTGTTTTCTTGTTTTTACATGTGTTCTTTTAACGTGTGTTTGTTAAATAAATAATAAGAAAACTTGGTGAAGTTTGTTTTTTAGTTACCAAGCACATGTTTTTTTTTATTCATACACGGTTTCCTTAATGATTTTTTCAAGTCTAATTTATCTCAAATCTTTCCACATGGCGGACCGGCAGGAATTTTTCCCATTGCATTAAGGTCCTGCAGCCAAAGTACTTTATTTTATTTTTATTTGTTTCATTTTATGTAATTAGCGCACAAAAGTTAACAAATTCATTCTTTGGGTTTAGTATTGATGGTTTCAAATGGAGGATTATAATTGTATTTTTCTGTCATTTCTTGATAACTTATGTGGACCCACGGTTGTTGGCCCACGGGCCGCCACCGGTCCGCGGACCACCACTTTGCGTAGCACTGCTCTAGGAAATAATGAAATGTTGCCTTAAAGATACATATTTGTCCTTGAGAGTTGTATCAATTGTGTTTTTCCTGTTATAGTTTGTTATAGTTTGTTATGACATGGAAGCAGACGGTTATTGTATATCACTGTGTTCAGTGAAAGAAATATATTCTATTCTACTGGTATCTATAAGACTTTTGACTGAAGTTAATTTTTTTAAACCGAAACAGAATGTAACAGCATTTTCATCTTTCATGTACTATTTGATTTCGCCGTAGAGATCAATATTTAAATTAAGTTAGAGACAAAATGGTTTATATATGTGTATAAATAATATCGATGTAATGACAAAGGACCGTAAAGACATTTTGCAACTGTAAAGTATGTTGCATTTTGAAAATGGGTTTTTCTGCTTCTAAAAATAATTAGCCCCAAATTTGCCTTATGTTTTGTCTTTCTCTTGTATAACATCATATCTTACAGATTATCTCAAATTCCTCAAAGATTATATTGGCTTAAGTATCACGTTGTCACATTTTTATTTGCCCAATGTCTCGGGTAACCCAATGTCTCGGGTAAAATAATGTCTCAAGTAAACCAATGTCTCGGGTAACACAATGTCTCCGTTAACCCAATGTCTCGGGTAACCCAATGTCTCGAGTAACCCAATGTCTCGGGTAACCCAATGTCTCCGTTAACCCAATGTCTCGGGTAAAATAATGTCTCGAGTAACCCAATGTCTCGGGTAACACAATGTCTCGGGTAACCCAATGTCTCGGGTAACCCAATGTCTCGGGTAACCAAATGTCTCGGGTAACCCAAAGTCTCGGGTAACCCAATGTCTTAAGTTGCCCCCTATTTAATGTTACCCTATGTTTTGTTTAGTTTAATTTTTTAACTAAATTTATAGACTAGAAATGTCTGGCATCTCTTCCTAAGCCATACCAGATTCAGGTCTTTTGCAAATATATTAAGGAGGCCTCAAATGATGTGCACGGCCCAAAAAATTACTGAAAAGTATACTGGATTTCTTGGAAAATCCAAATTATCAATATTTTGTCAATTTCTCTCCAACCATAACATCTATCGGGTTCAGACAAACGTCAAATGGTAGCTAATAATATTTAGAACAATGTTGGAGAAGGAATTTTTGTAAAATCGGTTTTCGTTCGACTCCCTTAACTTTAGCAGCAATTTGTAGATGGATCCAGTGGCGTCACTAGGGGGTTGCGGTGGGGGTGGGTGACACCAGACTGTAAAATTATATATATTCCTGTTATTTGGCAATGGAAAACTTTGAGAAGTTCTATGGGTAAAATCGTGAGGGGGTGACATCATGAACTACCGCCCCCGATGACACAATAAGCTACCGCCCCGGGTGACACCAACCTAGTGACGCCTCTGGATAGATCTAGCTAGCTATTGTCTTGTTCATTTTCAAAGTTATTGATTCGTAATGACTTTTAATTTAATCTAGAATGATGGTTTTCCACTTTGTGAATGCTTATGTTAGATTGTTGCGCTGTGCGCATTGTAATAAAACATTGTTGGTGCGATGTAGCGTGAGGGGATGTGACGTCATATTTTGTTTCCTTTCAGAATAACTGATTTGAATCGACTTTTAATGTCATCTAGAATTGTTTTTATATTTCATCTTGACTAATGTCTCTGCCAAACGACGTTTTCTTTAAAAATAATAGAAAATTATCAGGAAAAGAAAGTCGTTTTTGTTTTCCAATGTTTTACACAGGAGCTTGCATGATTTTCCACCCGTCTAGCAAGTCACTGACTATGACATTATTTTAACTGTAACTAATTTTAATAATTTTTGTTTGTTTTCTTCTGTTCTTTAAGTGGTTTTATAAATTATCAAAATTTGATTATTGTATTTTAGACTTTTCAAAACTAATTACCCATATTTCATACTTTGGCTATAAATTTAATATTTTCAAAAAATTACTTAATCTATAAATTGGTCTAGACTTTCAAATCGTTAGTAATCGATACATTTTTTAAAGTATTATCCCAAGTTACTTAAAATGCGTTTCTCTCTTGAATGAATGCGTGCCTACTTGCAGTACATCTATAAATTAATTCTCGTGTGGCTCAAATTTAGAAGGTAAAAAGGTATTCCGTTCCCCCATGTAACCTACTGTGTTAAAAAAGAAAATGTCCAGGAATAGCACTTAATACCCTTCCCAATAATCCTTTAACCCCAGACGCACAGACCCCCGCCATTCACTCCCACGCATGGCGCCCTTGTACAATACCATATCGCCAGACCGATTGAGTTTCTATTCCCAGTCTCCCTGTCAGCTCCATTGTTCACCAATCTGTTGGTCAGCATTGATCTGCTCTCAGCACGCAACGCCAGCCGCCAGACAGCACCGCACGTCTCCACGCTCAAACGCCGGACTGCACCACACACACCGGACTGCACCACACACACGGGACTGCACCACACACACGGGACTGCACCACACACACGGGACTGCACCACACGCACCGGACTGCACCACACACAATGGGCTGAACCACACACACCGGACTGCACCACACACACCGTACTGCACCACACGCACCGGACTGTACCACACACACCGTACTGCACCACACACACCGGACTGTACCACACACATCGAACTGCTCCAGAGAGCACCCCACGTCTCCACACTCACACGCCGGACTGCACCCCACACACCGTACTGCTCCGCACACACACATCGGACTGCTCCAGAGAGCACCGCACGTCTCCACACTCACACGCCGGACTGCACCGCACGCACCGTACTGCTCCGCACTACCCGGACTGTTCAAGAGAGCACTGTGTGATACCAAAATTGCAGCAAACAAAGAGAAAAAAAAACAAAAAAACACCACCATCACGCAATATCACATATATGACTTTTTAATTAAGTTGGCAATTTACTTATACTTAAAAAGTCTCAAGTCATGAATGGAAATTACAATCAGTATAGTCAGCATATTTAATCAGCATATTTATGCAGCATAGTCAATAGCCAAAGGCCAAAGCATAAGACCGTATAGCTTGAAGTAGAAACATTACTTTTACATTGTTTCATGAAAGTTTGATATCCCAAGGTATTGGTTTCTTCTTTAAAGTTATACTACTGTTAACATAGTGTATCTGCTACAAGTTGCAAATTTCTATTTTGACGTGGCCGCTATCAATTAAAAATTAATAATCAGCTGTGAATGTAACAATAGTCACTTGAGTATGACGGGAACTAAAAATAAATACTGAGTTCGGCAAATAAAATAATGCGTGACGTAAGTCTCCGTGGTTATTTGATCAAAATTTGACGTCAATTTGATCAACATTAGACGAAACTTTGATAATGAGAACAAAGCTGTACATAGCAGTCATCTACTTCAAAAATTACCAAACACATCGCCGAACAACAAGCAAATTCTAACAAAACTGGTAACACACAAAACTTCACACAACACTTCAAACAAGACAATTAACACTTCAAACAAGACAATTAACACGTCAAACAAGACAATTAACTCTTCAAACAAGACAATTAACTCTTCAAACAAGACAATTAACTCTTCAAACAAGACATTTAACACTTCAAACAACACAATTAACATTTCAAACAAGACAATTAACACCTCAAACAAGACAATTAACACTTCAAACAACACAAGTAACACCTCAAACAAGACAATTAACACTTCAAACAAGACAGTTAAGTCTTCAAACAAGACAATTAACCTTTCAAACAAGACATTTAACACTTCAAACAAGACAATTAACACTTCAAACAATACATTTAACACTTCAAACAATGCAATTAACACCTCAAACAAGACAATTAACACTTCAAATTAGACAATTAACACTTCACACAACACTTCACCCAAGACAAACAACACAAATAATACTCCCCCCAAGACAAACATCACAAAACATCATTTACACAAGACTAAACACCACAATCCTCTAACACAATATCACTCAAAATTTACAGAACACCCCACAGCAGTTCACATACCCACCCACAACAGTTTTAAACCCGCAAACACCACTCACACAAAACAAAAAACCATCTCTAGCAACACCACACACTAACATAACGCTATAAATCACTCACACAACTATTAACACACATCGTCTACAACTCACAGATAACTACACACCACTCTCAAAACACCATACACCACCCTCAAAACACCACATGTTACCCTCAAAACACCACATACTGCCAATCAAAACACCACACACTAACCTAAAAAAATCACACGCTACCCTCAAGACACCATAAACTACCCGCTAAACACCACACGCTAGCCTCAAAATACCACACGCTACCATCAAAACACCACACACTACCTTCAAAATACCACACACTACCAGCAAAACACCACACACTACCATCAAAACACCACACACTACCTTCAAAATACCACACGCTACCATCAAAACACCACACACTACCTTCAAAATACCACACGCTACCATCAAAACACCACACACTACCTTCAAAACACCACACACTGACCTAAAAATACCACACACGACCCTCAAAACTCCACACACTGAACTAAAAACATTACACGCTACCATCAAAACACCACACACTAACCTAAAAACACCACACACAAACCAAAAACAACACACACTACACAAATTACACCCCAAATCCCTCTGACACACCACATAAAACTCACACACATAAACCACTTACAACTCAACGACTCACACAAAAATCAGGGAACAGCGCCTTATCCTGTCCAACTATTGCTACTTTCGATGATGGGGAAGGGGAGGCACGGGATGGGTGACAGGGCCATTTCCCGACGACAGGGCCATTTCCCGACTATCTAATTTAATTAGGCCACGATCTAGCGGACATTTTTTCTCCGGTTCAACGGGTGCGACGCCATACTTTTTTTCCCTTCTCATGTCCGTAGACAACCCTGTTGATTTTTCGCCAAGTTATTAGAATATACCCACACTCACCCCTGCATCGTTTTCATCACACAAATTATTTTATTATTTTTTTTTCCAATAATAAAATGAAACGCATATTTTTTTAAGGAAGGTTGATTTTTTCAATGGGTATTTTAATCGTAACAAAAATATACAATAATTTACCAAACGTTGCATTTATTTCCTTTGAGATATTACTTTTTTTCTGTAATAAGAACTAAGCTCTTCAGACTTACATACGAATATTAACAACTGTAGAAAAAAAAGATTCAAATAAAAAAAAAAGTCATAAAAAAAAAAAAAAAAAAGAAAAGAAAGAATAATAAAAAAAAATCTCTGTTTTAGTTGGATTTTTTTCCCCTTCATTTTGTATTGTATTTTTGAAAAAAAAAAAAAGAAATAAATTTTTAAAAAATTAAAAAAAAACAAAAAACATTTCCAGCGACTGGGTTCCACATGATTTGAAAATTATCCAAAATGACCTGAAAGACATCGCATGAATTGAACGACATCTAAATAACCTGAAAGACATCACATGAATTGAACGACATCTAAATGACCTGAAAGACATCACATGAATTGAACGACATCTAAATGACCTGAAAGACATCACATGAATTGAACGACATCTAAATGACATGAAAGACATCACATGAATTGAACGACATCTAAATGACCTGAAAGACATCACATGAATTGAACGACATCTAAATGACCTGAAAGGCATCACATGAATTGAACGACATCTAAATGACCTGAGCTCTGAAATATTTGAAAAGTGATGTCGATACTTTTTTAAAGAAATAATTCATATAGAAATTTCCAGAGCATATTACTTCTTCCCTGTTTGGAAAACAGCTTTTGCCTTGTCTTAACTAAATAAAATAGTAGATTCTATGCTAAATTTTACCCTGTGACGAAAAAAAAAATAAAGTAAAATCAAGAGTTTTCTAATCTACAACATCTTGTTGTGATTGAAGAATTATGCCCCGGACTCTTGTCTTATGGTAAATACACGGTAGATTCTCTTGTACCAAAAAGATTTCTCTGTTGACTTTGGTGTCACATCTGACATGAATTAGCGTTGGTAACAATGTGATAACCTGGAAAGACTTTCTGGGACTATTACATCATTTGTTAAAATATTCAATTTAGGGGCTAAAATAAAAATAATAATCGTTCTCATTGAATCTTACAGAATAGGACTGCATAAAGCTTTTTTTAGAAAAAAAAAACAAATTACACAATCTATTTGTGTAAGGAAACAATATCTTATCTTATCTTATATGTTACAGACGCTCCTTCTGTACAGAAGATTATTGCGTCCTACGTATTTCTATGGTTTGTCTTTAGTCCTGTATTCTTACTAGAGTTTTAAAAGATGATAAAGTGGTGGCTTTCCTGGTTTCCTCAGGCAACCCATTCCACGCCCGAATACCGGACGGAAAGAAAGAAAACTTGTATGTGTTTGTTCTTGCATATGGAATAAGAAAGGTGTTTTTACCTTTATGTCTATTTGAGGGTTGTATTAGGTTATCTTTGTGTTGTATTTCTAAATTAGAATTAATTGCCTTATGTATAATTGCTAATTTACTCTTGGTTCTTCTATCCTCTAGTGTTTCAAGGTTTAATGATTTAACTAACGGTGTTACTCTTGTCAGTTTTGAATATTCTCCAGTAATGAATCTGGCAGCTCTTTTTTGGATTTGTTCTTACTTATCAATATTTTCTTTGGTGGATGGGTCCCATACAGAAGATGCATATTCTAGTTCTTTTTTGTTTATATTGTACAGCTGTTCTCTAAACCGATCTCCAAGTCGACAACCTGTCTCACCCACATAAATTTTATTACATCTCTTGCAAATAATTGCATAAATCACGTTGTGACTGGTGCAAGTGAATCCATCTTTTATTACGAATTGTTCAAGAGGGAAAGAAATTTTGTTAATTTCAACCACATATGGACAAGTACTGCAACGGTTTTTTTTTCATTGAATCTTATTCTTTTTATAAAATTAAAAAAAAAAAAAATATTCAAAAACTGTTAAGACATGTCCTTAGTCACCAAACATATGATGCTAGTTTTATTCATTTTTAAACAAACTCTAACTTTAGCACCCTCCAAAAGATGTAGAGCTACTGTTTGACAAATGATCTCAATAACCAATTTTACCTTTTTTTTGTTGTTTTTTTGGTTTTTTTTTCTTGTTTTTTTTTTGACTTTTCATCCCTCTTTCTTTCACCTGGCCATCTCCACCCACGACCATTTCGTATCACATTATTGGTGCAATTACATATTAAGAACCTTGTCCATATTTTCATCACTGCAGTTTCTCCCCCTCCCCCTTTCGTCCCGTGCTCACCATCCTGTCATGTTAAATCCTGATATGTCTCCCATGTCAGATGATCGTCTCGAGTGGAATGAATCACATCAGACGGACAGAACAAACTGCTAGTTTTTTATTATTTTTTTTATGCGTCTGGCCGCTCTTTTTTTCCGTTTCTTTTTCTTATTTTTAATATCATGACTGCTTCCAAAAACAAAAAAAGGACAAAAACAGCGGCGGATCTTATTGTTGGGGGGTTTCATTTACGGACTGCACACACTAATTCTGATATATTCCTTTTACTCAAAGGGAAATAAAAGTATAAAATAAATTAGAATTTTCCTGGAGATATTTGTGAATTGAAAGACTGTTGCTTGTCGTCCTTTGAGGCTTAGGTCACTTCTGGTAAAACAGGCTGTGTAATACGGGCGCTCCGCCATTCCGACAGATAGCGTATCCTCCTGCATCGTCTACGCCTCTGTCAATAATGTTTACTGAGTCCGTAAAATGGCTTGGGAATTGGGTTGTTTCCTAGGATTTAAAAAAAAAAAAAAAAAAAAAAAAAAAAAGTTTTCTTTTTCTTATTTTTTATTTCTTTCAGACGGCGTGGACGGCTAGACTTGAATGTGAGGGATAGAGAGACAGGGGTCAGGCGTGTGAGGGATAGAGAGACAGGGGTCAGGCGTGTGAGGGATAGAGAGACAGGGGTCAGGCGTGTGAGGGATAGAGAGAAAGGAGTCAGGCGTGGACGTCTAGACTTGAATGTGAGGGATAGAGAGACAGGGGTCAGGCCTGGATGGTTAGACTTGAATGTGAGGGATAGAAATACAGGGGTCAGGCGTGGACGTCTAGACTTGAATGTGAGGGATAGAAAGACAGGGGTCAGGCGTGGACGTCTAGACTTGAATGTGAGGGATAGAGAGACAGGGGGTCAGGCCTGGATGGTTAGATTTGAATGTGATGGATAGAGAGACAGGGGGTCAGGCCTGGACGATTAGATTTGAATGTAAGGGATAGAGAGAGAGGGGCAGGCATGTGAGTGATAGAGTGACAGTGGCAGGGGTGTGAGGGATAGAGAGACAAGGGAAGGTGTATGAGGGATAGAGAGACAGGGGGCAGGCGTTGATGGCTATACTAGAATGTGAGGGATAGAGAGACAGAGGGAAAGCTTGTGAGTGATCGGCACGCAAAATGTAAGCGTGTGAGTGGTGGACAGGCGAGATGTAAGCGTGCGAAGGCCGGACCGTTGATCTGGTGCACTGTCCCTGAAGACAGGGAGAACAGGAAGGAGACCGAGTGTCTTAGAAGTATTGCTGTCTTTGGAGTGTACGTTATCAACTTTTGTGATGTAGTATTGTGTGTTTTTATTATCTCTGTAGTTTATCCTCGGTTACTATGATAATGTATTTATGATTTTACTTTGTTGTGGTAAAACATTTAAACTGTAGAACATCATAATTCGGATTGGAAATTTAGTTTTTAAAAAAATTACATTTAATTTAAAAAGAGCCCAAATGTTAATTTAGCGTAATTTTTTTTAAAAACATGCTTTCAAGATTTCTACCTAATTTAAGACAAGGTTTATTGTTTTTTAGTAGATGCAATACATTTTGTGCTAATAAACAAACATTCCAATGAAAGGAGTTAACACGTACGTTTGTTAATATTCAACCATTTCTTTCAAATAAGCTGTCTTGGATTTTTTTTTAAAAAAAGTTTACTCCCTCAAACAACGGTATTTCCATTTCACTAGGATCTTATAACAGTAACGCAAGCCAAATTATAACACCTTGACTATTTATTTGGTCGCTCTGGAACTACAAGCGCTGTATTTTGGTAAGTAAAATATTGACTATTACACCTAGATACATAAGCTTTACGCCGTGACTTTTTTGGCGCGAAAATTCATAAATTACATTAGAAAATGTTATTTCATTAAATTTTTTAACACTGCGTAACCAAGTTAATTACTTTTATAACATTGTATTAAGGGTAATTTCATGACGTCAGTATTTTCTTAAAGTGTCTAATAATTTAAAGCAAATTAAAAAGAATTGCGCTTTCTCATGTTATTTAAAGCATAATCACGATTAACTAATTGTGGATGTCACAAAAGAGCATGAAATTTAATCTTCTCCACTAAAGTCTCAGTTTGACAACAGCAAAAAGACACCTTGCACGTCTTAGGTGACACTATATCAGTTGAATGGAATCTGTCGGTTGCATTGGACGCCCGCAAGATAAATGTGACACCATATAAGTTAAGTGTGACACCGTGTCAGTTGAGTGTGACACCATGTCAGTTGAGTGTGACACCATGTCAGTTGAGTGTGACACCATGTCAGTTGAGTGTGACACCATGTCAGTTGAGTGTAACACCATGTCAGTTGAGTGTGACACCATGTCAGTTGAATGTGACGACATGTCAGTTGATTGTGACACCATGTCATTTGAGTGTGATATTATGTCAGTTGAGTGTGACACCATGTCAGTTGAGTGTAACACCATGTCAGTTGAGCGTGACACCATGTCAGTTGAGTGTAACACCATGTCAGTTGAGTGTGACATTATGTCAGTTGAGCGTGACACCATGTCAGTTGAGTGTGACATTATGTCAGTTGAGTGTGACACCATGTCAGTTGAGTGTGACACCATGTCAGTTGAATGTGAAACCATGTCAGTTGAAAGTGACACCATATCAGTTTGAGTGACACCATGTCGTTTGATTGTGACACCATGCCAGTTGAGTGTTACACCATGTCAGTTGATTGTGATAACATGTTAATTGATTGTGATAACATGTTAGTTGATTGTGACAACATATCAGTTGATTGTGATAACATGTCAGTTGATTGTGATATTAATTGTCAGTTGATTGTGACAATATAATTGATTGTGACAACATGTTAGTTGATTGTGACAACATGTTAGTTGATTGTGACAACATGTCAGTTGATTGTGATAACATGTTAGTTGATTGTGACAACATGTTAGTTGATTGTGACAACATGTCAGTTGATTGTGATAACATGTCAGTTGATTGTGACAATATAATTGATTGTGACAACATGTTAGTTGATTGTGACACATGTCAGTTGATTGTGATAACATGTCAGTTGATTGTGACAGTATAATTAATTGTGAAATCATGTCAGTTGATTGTGACAACATGTCAGTTGATTGTGATAACATGTCAGTTGATTGTGACAATATAATTGATTGTGACATCATGTCAGTTGATAGTGACAACATGTCAATTGATTGTGATAACATGTCAGTTGGTTGTGACAACATGTCAGTTAATTGTGACAACATATCAGTTGATTGTGATAACATGTCAGTTGATTGTGATAACATGTGAGTTGATTGTGACAACATGTCAGTTGATCGTGACAACATGTCAGTTAATTGTGACAACATGTCAGTTGATTGTGATAACATGTTAGTTGATTGTGACAACATGTCAGTTGATTGTGATAACATGTTAGTTGATTGTGACACAAATCAGTTGATTGTGACAACATGCCAGTTGATTGTGACAACATGTCAGTTGATTGTGACTATATGTCAGTTGATTGTGACAACATGTCAGTTGATTGTGACAACATGTGATTTGATTGTGATAACATGTGAGTTGATTGTGATAACATGTGAGTTGATTGTGATAACATGTTAGTTGATTGTGATAACATGTGAGTTGATTGTGATAACATGTGAGTTGATTGTGATAACATGTGAGTTGATTGTGATAACATGTGAGTTGATTGTGATAACATGTTAGTTGATTGTGATAACATGTCAGTTGATTGTGACAATGAAATTGATTGTGATAATATGTCAGTTGATTGTGACAACATGTCAGTTGATTGTGATAACATGTGAGTTGATTGTGATACCATGTGAGTTGATTGTGATAACATGTGAGTTGATTGTGATAACATGTCAGTTGATTGTGATAACATGTCAGTTGATTGTGACAATGAAATTGATTGTGACAACATGTTAGTTGATTGTGACAACAAGTCAGTTGATTGTGACCGCATGTTAGTTGATTATGACAACATGTCAGTTGATTGTGACAAAGCGTCAGTTGATTGTGATAACATTTGAGTTGATTGTGATAACATTTGAGTTGATTGTGATAACATGTGAGTTGATTGTGATAACATGTCAGTTAATTGTGACAATGAAATAGATTGTGACCACATGTCAGTTGATTGTGACAATATGTCAGTTGATTGTGACATGTTACTTGATTTTGACAATATGTCAGTTGATTGTGACAACATGTTAGTTGATTGTGACAACATGTCAGTTGATTGTGACAGCATGCCAGTTGAGTGTGACACCATGTCAGTTGAGTGTGACACCATGCCAGTTGAGTGGGACAATATGTCATTTGAGTGTGACAGCATGTCAGTTGATTGTGACACCATGTCAATTGAGTGGGACAACATGTTAGTTGATTGTGACAACATGTCAGTTGATTGTCACACCATGTCAGTTGAGTGTGACACCATGTCTGTTGAGTGGGACACCATGTCAGTTGAGTGGGACAACATGTTAGTTGAGTGTGACACCATGTCAGTTGAGTGTGACATTACGTTAGTCGAGTGTTGCAACATGTCAGTTGATTGTGACACCATGTCAGTTGAGTGTGACATTACGTTAGTCGAGTGGGGCAACATGTCAGTTGATTGTGACACCATGTCAGTTGAGAGTGACATTACGTTAGTCGAGTGGGACAACATGTCAGTTGATTGTGACACCATGAAAGTTAAATGTTACTCAGCCTTATTTGAATATCACCAAATGTCATTTCAACTTAAAATTATTCAAGATTAATGTGACACATATCCACATATATGTGTGGAAATCTCAATTTGCAGTGATATCATTTTCAGTTTTATCTAGTACTAGCAAATTACCCGGATTTTGCAGCGGAACATTAGGATTTAAGTTTAGCGGTGAGAACCCGCGTAACACCATTTCAAAATACCTACTGATTTCAATCTGGATCATGATTGTGATATCATGATTGATATACTAAATATATTAATTTAAACCGTCTTGTCTGTCTGTTCTGGTCCCACGGAAAAACAAAAAGCAAAAACATCACATTTCCCGTGATCCTATCGAGCTGAAATTTTATATTGTTTTACGTGTGTTTCCATTGCTGGAGGGTGCTCAACAACTTCCCAAAGTCTCATGCTCTTACCTACACATGAATTTGGAGATTTCAAGATGAGTCTGTTTTATAAAGCTCACATTGGGCAAAAAACTACATTTTGGCCATCGGCCCCCTAATGAGAGATGATTAAATATTTTTTTGCCTGATTCCCTTTCGGGAGTGTACCCAACAACTCCCCAAAGTTTCATGATTCTACTTACATAGACTTTGGAGAATTAGTGATGTGTCAGTGTTTTATGTAAGACAACAATTACATTAGTTTAAATTCATATGTCAAGGGCTCTCAAATCTTGTCTCTCACAAACTATCAAGGATATGAGAATCCCTGTTGTAAACTCTTGTTGAAATGTGTTCATAAATTTATACAGAACTTTATTGCGTCCTGTACTTATTCATGGCTTACTAATCACCCACAATATCTGAGATCTTGTGTTTAACTTATTTAAAAAATATAAAAAAGAAGACTATATAGAGTCTATATGTAAACATACAAATATAATATTTATATGCACCACATACTTATTTAGAACTCTTATTATTTTAATTTTTTGGCTTTCCAAGCCTGATCTATCTGGTACTATTGTCGGCTAAACGGGACACATCCCGGCCAAATCAACTAGTCGACTTTTTGTGACTGTTTTTGTTCCCGGTAATCATGCTAATGGGTTATCTTTTCCTTTTAAACTTATTATATTACTGCTTGAATCTGTTTTCAACTTAGCTCAATAATTTCTTTTTATTTCTATGACACAAATTTGTGCTACTGACCACCTCTTTTCGACCCCAGTCATGTCACTATCGCTCGGATGATTCTTGTTTTGATTTCAATCTTTGGTTTATTTCTGACTTTTTGTATTGAAAAAAAATAGTTACCATTAAAACTTATTTATAAATTATATATAATATAAAAAAATATTCTAATTATGCATTAATAATTCTCGATATCTTAAAAAAAAATTATGAGACCACTACCTCTGCCTTTTCTCTTCAACCTCTCTCTGTGATTATCATGCTTATCATACGAGTATCTTTGACTGTAATTAACTGAGGTCCCGGCTTAAGCTTGTCAGCTGAGAGAGAAGCGGCCAACGCGATACCCCAGAATGAAGCCATTGTAGCAAAGTTTTACACTAGTATTAAATAACATCCTCTGATCCCATGCCCCGCAACACCCTCCCCGGCCTTACTGAGCTGTTCTCATTTCTGAAGGCTTCAAGAAACTACTAAATGTGTTTGTGTGTATGTGTTTGCGTGTATGTGTTTGCGAGTGTGTGATCGTTTAGACCGATTTCAAGGAGCCAAAGTATTGAAAGAGGGTGTCTGGTCTGACTGGATGGCTTTTGTATTTGTTGCAGTTTTTTTTCAAAAAAGTAATGTAAAATATTCTGCGCATACACAAAACGTTTTATTAAAAAATTTAAAGTAAATCATTTCAATGCGTTCAACTGTTGGGAGTCATGAAAAGACTCAAGATGTAGCCGTGTAAGTCACTGACTCCCCATACATGCCGGGTCTAGTAGTGTGGCGTTTATCAAATTCAACTACTGCCATGGCAGTCCAAGTGGTTGTGTGCTCAGATATCGGGTTTCACTTCTGCATAAAAGGCAAATTAAAGTCTGCCTTGAGTGTTATAATTAAAACATCGGGGATTGTAAACACAGCGGTCTGCGATAGTAAAACTTGTTTTAAGACAGTCTCACATCGGGGATTGTAAACACAGCGGTCTGCGATAGTAAAACTTGTTTTAAGACAGTCTCACATCGGGAGGACTTAAGATGAATTTTCATTAACAGTTTCGCTACAAACATTTTCAGATGTTTTAAAATCGTCGTTCAATACAATGAGTTGGAAAATTTATTTCCATCATTATTAAAAGTTTTGGTGAGAGTATTTGTGCTAACTGTGTTATAAATTGTAGTTACAAGATTTTAAAGTATCTCACGTTGCAGGATTTTCAAGAATTTTCTTTGTGTAAATTTCACTTCTCACGGTAGACTCTATATTTAAAATATAAACAAAATTACAATTTTAGAACCACTGTATGAAAAAAGTACCAATTGAAATGGAGAAATGTGTGTTGACAGCTTTGTTAGTGTTTGAAATGTTTCTTGTGTTGTGACTTGATTCATGGAGTGGAGAGTTGATGTGTGTGTACAATCGACAATAACATTACGGAATACTAGGATTCTATTATAATTCAAACTAAGGTGTCCAGTTTTATTTGACGCTGGAATAAGTGATCAAGTGGAATCGGAACGATGGGATTTATATGCATTTCTTAAACTTACGAGGTGAGTACGTTAAAATAATATTTTAAATTTAAATAAGCGTCTTGGAAATCAATAGTTATCCACCATTTAGGTTCAAGACGCCAGTATTCCTTCGCTTGAACACATTTCTTGAACTGTAAAACGGTGTTGTTTGCTACATTCAATGTCTTATGGTGCATGAAAACCTTCACCAAAATAGTCAGGATTCTGTTTGCCAGTTTGGGCAAAATGTTTATAGTAGTTCTTCTTATGCAATGAATTTTGTTTTTGTTGAAATTTTGGCATTTTGTTGTGTTTTTGAAAAAGAAAATTTGGTTTACTGTTTATACTCATTCTATAGCCCGTTCGTTAATAAGCCAACCCCCCCCCTCTCTTAGAAGAGAATAATATTAAAAGTGCGTAACCCGCTTGTAAGCCGACCCCAAAAATGTAATAGGACAGCGTAAAAAAACAGTATACGTTTTTTTAAAACTGCAAGCTACATCGCTCATTACGATTGAATTAATAAAATGGGAAACTAACTGGAGCATGTCCTTCCACCCAGAAAAATGTCAACTGCTAAGAGTAACAAAGAAAAAGAAACAAATAAATTCAAAATATTTCATACATGGAAAAGAACTAACCCAAACTACAGATGCGAAATACTTAGGACTCATAATAAATGAGAAACTATCTTGAAATCCCCATGTCAATGAAGTTATTAAAAAATCAAACAAAACCTTAGGCTTTATAAAAAGAAACTTTTACAAATGTAACAAAGATATAAAACTAAAATGCTTGGTGAGACCTATACTAGAATATGCATCTTCTGTATAGGACCCATCCACCAAAGACAATATTGAAAAGTTAGAACAAATCCAAAAAAGAGCTGCCAGATTCATTAGTGGAGAATACTCAACACTCACAAGAGTAACACCATTAGTTAAATCATTAAACCTTGAAATACTAGAGGATACAAGAACCAAGAGTAAATTAGTAATTATACATAAGGCAATTAATTCTAATTTAGAAATACAACACAAAGATAACTTAATACAACCCTCAAATAGACATAAAGATAAAAACACCTTTCTTATTCCATATGCAAGAACAAACACATACAAGTTTTCTTTCTTTCCGTCCGGTATTCAGGCGTGGATGGGTTGCCTGAAGAAACCAGGAAAGCCCACACTTTATCATCTTTTAAAACTCTAGTAAGAATACATGACTAAACACAAACCATAGAAATACGTAGGACGCAATAATCTTCTGTACAGAAGGAGCGTCTGTAACATATAAGATAAGATAAGATTATTTACAAACTGTTAATTCAATTTATTTTTAAAATTCACAAAAATAATTGAAATGATTAAGTAAGATAAATGAAGATATTCAATAATATTTTTTAGCTTATGGTAGAGCAGCCGAATCTCGTAGACCGTATAGAAAAGGACCACATGATCTACAAAAATAACACTGATATTCAATGTACATGCAAAAATCACCCGACCCCCACACCCAACCTTTTCCCATAGATTTTGTCCAAAAATGGTCTGCTTTAGAACGTGTATGTACGGTTTACTTTCTCTCCATATCAGGGAATTGCTTTTTACTTACATTAAAGACATTAAGGTTGTTACTATTGATTTTCGCAATGTGTATCTAAAAGTCAAAAGGTATGCAACATTTTTTGCATCGGGGTCGAAGTTAACTTTTTACAAATATATTTTTCAAAATTGGCATTTTACGGATTTCCAGTGGTAAGAGGTTTTGTGTTTATTTACAGAAGCGGTTGCATTTTACCCTGCGGCCAAGTTCCTAATTGGCAGAATACCCCAGTTTGGCCTCCTCGACATATTGTTTTGAGAACCACTAAATACAATTATTGTATCTTGATCAAAGATTATTTTTTATTTATTTTTTTATTAATTTTTTAAAATATATGCTTCAGCCTCGTGGTCTCGTCACCATGATGTAAAAATTGCCCCGAAGCCTGGCTTGTAAAAATGAACAACATATGAAATTGTGTGTGCTACATTGAGGTTTAGACGATTGTGATATTTGTGCTACCGTGTTGTTAGATCCTTATAGTACATGCGTCTTGAGCTCTATGAACGCAATGCGCTACTCTGATATAGTTGGGGCAATATCAGCCATTCTGTTTGTTAGGTCAATGTACAATATGAGTGACCCTTTATGTCACTTTACGAATCATAGATAGAGGGAACGAGTAGTCGAAAATAAGGACAGCAATAGAGTAACTCCAGACTGTTAAAATATTCATAACCGATTCGTGACAACCCTTTATATAAATCATTGTTCTAGCTGCTTGTTTCTCCCTATCTCTCTCTTCTAACAACCCATGATCTCATTCCCCCCTCTCACTCTATCTTTATTTCTTTCTTTTCTTTCTTTCTTATATTCTCTCTATCTCTCCACTCCAATTCTCTCTCTCTCTCTCTTTTCCTCCTTCCATGGCTCTCTTGTAGTATTTTAACACAACGACACCAAAACCCTCGTGCATTATATGCCAGACATTCCTAACCAATTCATGTCTAGCTGCTGTAATTTGTGCGGTGATCTGTTTCACCACTACACAATCAACTTGTAGAGTTGTACTTTCAATGTCTGATACAGCCGTACCGCTGGTGATCAACAAACCATCGTCGTCTCTGATAATCTACAATTTATTTCTGAAGTCAGCAGTCGAAATCTGAAAATTAACACAAATAATTTAATACGATTTTTACTAAAAATGCTTCACTGAAAACAGTTAACATGAATTTTTAAATGAACTTTTAATTCAGAAACGTATCTAATTAATTTAAAAATATTTAAGCTGTTACCTAGTTTATACTCAAATGCTAATATTGCAAGGTTTGACAATCTGGTTTGAGATGTTACAAATATAGTTCTGGATTATTTTTAGTTTGGAACAATTACCTTCCCCGCATTCGAAAGTTACTAAAATTCCTAGAGCAACCCTTGAGTTTGGAGCATATTTCATTATGAATTTCAAAACTCCCAAAGGTTCTAAATAAATTTTTCAATAAATAATTAAAACCCTATTTCATAAACAATTGTATATTTCCATGTAAAGCGCTGTGAGCCTGGCTCCTTGCTGGGATACAGCACTATATAAATCATCATTTTATTATTATTATTATTATATTTACTGATTCTCCATCTGTTAAAAGACTTTCCAAATCTTTGCAATTTGCCAAAATCACAGAAGAACTAATGTCTTTCAGTTCATATTTATGATATAAAATCAAAAGCAACTGTTGTAACGTTGCAGCTGAGAAATTGTTGTAAAAACTTGTTTGCAGTGTCAACAAGGTGGTAAAAGAATTCAAGTTAGTATCTTTCCTTTGCATCCATCAAACTGACCTTTTTTCTCCGACACACTTGATATCCTTGTATTGAGTTGAATTTTTTTTTAATCTACATCTATGTCTACGGTCCAACTCGTAACATTGTGGGACTGTGAGGTAAATATATCCCTGGTCCAACTCGTAACATGGTGGGACTGTGAGGTAAATATATCCCTGGTCCAACTCGTAACATTGTGGGACTGTGAGGTAAATATGTCTCCGGGATCCCAGGTTTACAACATTATTTTCATTTTTTTCCTTTAAGCTGCGTGGTATCGAGGCCATGGAGATATCTGAACAATGCCGCGCAGAAGTTACGAGTGACGCACATCAAATTTTGTAAAATATTGCACACAAATGGATGCTGTGCAAGTTTACATACAAAAAGTACAAAAAATCGTATTTTAAAATTAAAATATAATATTTATAATTCGTCTATTTTTCTAAAGTATTGTTTTATATTCTATAGTATCAAAAAAGGTTTATTGCCTTATTTTCGGGACAATATTATAAATTCATTTTTCAAATCACGCCTCCACATTTCCATAAATGAATTTTGCGGCCCTTATTTTTTTTTTACTCCGTGCATTTGCACGGAAAGACGGAGTGTTAGTCCGGCCCTGTTTCTAGACTATGACATTTTAAGTAATGAATGTTGTTGTTGAGCCTTATGGTCCACGAGGGGCAACCACTGATCATCGTCGGCATCTGCGATTCCTCCAAGGGCATAGGCCACCTACGAGAGACTTCCAGGCATCTTTATCCTAGGCCAGGATTATCCATTCATGACCACTTCTCTTAATGTCCTCCTCCTATTCTCGGCGCCAAGTGTTTCATTGACGGCCTCTTTTCTGCATACCCGTGAGATCCATTTTATGGCGTGCCTTATTGAATTAGAAGCAGGTTTTCTAAGTGTATGACCAATCCACCTCAAACGCTTCTGCAGATTCTCTTCCTCAATCGGCTTCTGTTTTGTCCGCTGCCACAGTTCTCGTTGTTGACTTTGTCCGGCCAGTGAAGTCTAAGAATCCTTCTTAGACTATTGTTGATAAAGGACTTGATTCTTGACAGGTTTACGGCCGTAGTTCTCCACGTCTCGGCTCAATAAAGCAGCACAGGTTTCACCATAACGTTAAAAAATCCTTACTTTTACCCTGCTGCTTAAAGTTGTTAGAGACCCAAACATCCTTGAGTTGCTGGAAGGCTGCATTTGCTTTTCCGATCCTTATTTTGACATCAGCGTATTTACACTCTTCTTTATCTACCACGCTGCCAAGGTAGTGCCAACCTTCTCAAGGGCTTCCCCTTTAAGCACGATGGGTGTTGTCCTGGTGGCATTTACTTTGAGGGCTTTATTTCTTTCCTTTGTGTATGTTGAGACCAATGCCATCAGAAATGTGATAATGTTGGTTTTCTCAGGCATCTATTGTTGGGTACGAGCAAGAAAGGCAAGATCATCAAGTTGATCCCACAAGGTCCAATGGATGCCTTTCCTTTTCTGTTGTGTAGATGTTTTCATAACCCGGGCAACGGCTAACAGGAATAGGAAGGGTGACAGCAAGCAACCTTCACCTTCAAAGCATCTGTCACCCGCTGACCATGGACAATTCAGCAATTTATTCCGTTGGTATGTGTTTCTGAATATATCGGTAATCTTCTGTGGCACCCCATAATGCCTTAGCAATCTCCACAGGTTTTGCCTGCCCACGCTGTCGAAGGCTCCAGAATGATGCGCAGTGTCGCTATCTGTTGGTGCCAAAGCAAGCTTGCTTGTCCCGCAGCAGATGGTCTACAGAGTTTTTTTATGCTGTTAAGTAGTACACTGTTGCAAATCTTTCCTGGGATAGACATCAGGGTGATCCTTCTGTAATTTGGAGCAGGAGCTTAAATCTCCATTCCGTGGGATCTTGATAAGGTATCCCTCTTTCCAATCGGACCGAACTTACTCTTCTTCCCATATTTTCATAAACAGAGCGTGTCTTCTTATCTTAGATATACAGACGCTCCTTCTATGCAGAAGATAATTGCGTCCACAGACCATGAGAGATGTACATGACCAAGTGTTGGCAAGTGATGCAGCGGTCACAGGCCACGGCTATAGGGGTTCCACGCAGGCCCCGAGAACAAATCCTCACTTTCGTGTGGATTCGAACTCGTGACCATCGGTATGACAGTCGAGAGCGCTACCTCTCGACCACCACGTCCCACGTGTAGCATTCCCACACTGGTTTCCAAGTCCGCCTTCAGTGCCTCTGCTGGGATGCCATCAGGTCCTGCAGCCTTTCCATTCTGAGTTGTTTAATGGACCTTTTAATCTCCTCTTTGGTGGGAATATTGCAGTCAAATAGCAGGTTATTATTAGCTGGTTGAATATATGATATGTTCTTTGGTTTCGGCATGTTTAAAAGCTCTTCAAAATGTTTCTTTCATCTCCCTCTCTGTTGCTCTTCACTTGGAATGGCGTTTCCCTTTTTATCTTTCGTTGGTCTGTCTACATTGCTAAATTTGCCAAACAGCGTCTTGATGGTATCAAACAGTTCCCTCATGTTCCCCTGATGATCTGCATCTTCTGCTTCTTTAGAAAGTTTATCAACAAATTCCCTCTTGTCCTTCTTGATGGTTTGCATAACTTCCTTATTTTCATCTGCCTACTCTTTCTGGGACTTGTTTTTCTGGGCTCGTGTGGGGCTGTTGTTTAATCCTGTTTTATTTATTTCCCTTTCTTCTATTTTACTCAATGTTAGTTAGTTAGTTAGTTATTTCCTCTCGGGCCGAAGACGGCACATAGGGCAGAGGTCATGGATTTCCATTTTTGACGATCCGTTGCTAATTGTATCAAGTCCTGGTTATTTCTTAGACCCATGGTTGAGCTTTCTCTTATGAATGTTCTACGCAGGGTTTCTTTTGGTCTTCCTTGTTTTCTTTTGCCTGTTGGTGTCCACATGAGGGCCTGACTTGGGAGTCTTCTCTTGTCCATTCGAAGAACATGGCCGATGTAATTCCATCGTCTTCTCCTTATAAAATTTGACACATATTCTTGGTTGGTTTCTTTTCTTATTGTTTCATTTGATTTGAGATCACTCCATTTTAAATTTAAAATTTTTCGGAGGCATTTGTTTTCGAATGAAACTAATTTTTTTTCTATATATTTAGTTGATTTCCAGCTTTCGCATCCGTATGTTAGTACAGTGATTACACAGGAATTGAATAGCTTAAGTTTTGTATGCTGTCTTATTGTCCTTGATCTCCAAATATTTGTGAGTTTGTTGAAAGCACTTGACGCCAACGCAATTCGAGTCATTATCTCTGATGTTGAATCTCCATTATATGTCATTTTGCTTCCTAAATAAGTGAAATTGGTTACTTTCTCTATAGTTTTATCATTAATTTTTATATCATTGGGTTGGTTGGTGAGGTCCATGATTTTTGTTTTGGTTGTGTTGATTTCAAGACCAATTTGGTTTGAAAAGTGCTGGAGACGATCTGTTTTTTCCTGGATGTTCAAATGCGTTGAGCTTAAGATAGCCAGGTCATCTGCAAAGTCAAGGTCTTCCAATATATTGTTTTCGATCCATTTGATGCCTAATCCGCCATCTGCGCATTTCCGCATGACCCAGTCGATTGCTATTCCAAACAACATTGGTGACATGACACATCCCTGTTTCACCCCTGTATCGACTGGGAACCAGTCAGAATTCCCGGTCTCTGTTTTCACACAGCAACGTGAATCTGCATAAAAAGCTTTTATAACGTTCACATATTTTGTTGGGAAACCATAAATATTAAGGAGATTCCAAAGTGTAGGTCGGTGGAGGCTGTCGAAAGCTTTTTGGAAATCAACAAAATTTATAATAAGCTGGGATTGATATTCAACAGATTCTTCGATGATAGTTCTGAGTGTGAATATATGGTCAATACATGACCGATGTGGTCTGAAGCCCGCTTGCTCTTCTCTGAGCCTTTCGTCTATTGACTTTTTTATTCTCTCCAGTAGGACACTGCAAAAATGTACTTGTTGTTATCAATCCCTAGCACTTATTGTCATGTAGACTGGACTGTTTTCTTTCACACATTGCCACTTTTTCAGTGGTCTCATCTTCGAGTATTTCGCGTAGGGCTTGGAACTTATTGGATTTTGAGATCTTAAATTCCTCCTTTTTTTGGCTTGGTCCTTCAGGAGGGACGTATTATACCGAGACCTATATGCTTGTTGCTCAGTATAATATCTTTTTAGCTTTAATTTCAGCCTGGCCACAAGAAGATGTTGATCTGAGACAACTTCAGCTCCACTCTTTACACGTCCGTCTTCGACAGATCGCCTAATGTTTTTAAAAAACCATACACGGTCTATTCGGTTCATGGTTCTCATGTCTGGTGAGGACTTTGAAGCTTTATGTATTCTCTTATGCTGGAAAATACTCAGGCCTATGACAAGGTCTGTTGTGACAAAAACTGTCCTGTCTTCCGACACTTCAATGGACGCGACCATATGGGCGTGAAGGACCTGTCAGTCATCGCCATTATCTTCTGCACAAACACATCCAAGAGGGTCAGTCTGGATAATAGAAATATCCAAGAGTAAGGGACTCTTGCATCGCATTGGATGAATGTTGTGTTTGCGCTAACCACCTAGTCATTTTGCCCCACCCACTCTCTCCTTTCATATATGGGCTCGCAAAGCTCTCCTCCTGCTTTACTCTCATTGACTCTTTAGATTTCACCGCAGCGAAGTTTCAATTTTTTATATTCGTTTTATTTGTGTATTGTTTGTTCGTTGAGGAAAGCTGTTTGCCGAAACGTTCGCTGTTTTGTTACGTCCTGTCAGGCTAACCCTTACCTTGTTTACGTCTTTTCCATTTAATTATTTATAAGCCTGATTGCAGTCTCACCCCCTTTTTATTTTGTTGTGGTACATAGGTTCACAAATATATCACCATTGTCGTTTATCTCGCCTCTATCCCTTGCTGTTCTATGACTTCTTCCTATCCTGTATTTTACTGCCAATCTTGTAATGAATGCTAGCGTATTTTTCCAGTATTGAATAATGAGTATTTTACGTAATTATTTTATATAATGAATTCCTTAACATTCATATATAGAAATAATGATCATAACCGTTTTACGTCGAAAATCTGTATAGTTTGAGGTTTTATTAATAATAATACTTAAAGTATTTTCATATACACGCATATTATATACCACACAATTTCCTTTTTAGCAACTAACTATTTTAATACGTATTTTATGTTATCATTATTTACAGTTGGTTTTTTAAAATAAACTTTAATGTGTTCATAGTCGGAAATTTCTTCACTTGACATTTAACTTTATAAGAAGTTTTTTAGATGGGAGATTGAATTCGCTTGAGTAAACTATAATTAGCTCCAGCAGGAAATATCCATCCCCATCTTTGATGTCATGATTTTATTCTCAACGAAATCGGCTCATTGAAATTAGAGAGGGGGTGGGTAGTTGTTAAGAAATGCATGTAGGAAAGAAGACACAGCTTTGGAAATTGAGGTACGGGGATCAATTTATGCAGTGGCGGAGTACTGTCGGGGGGGGGGTGGGGCTCGGTTCCGAACAAGACTTTGGTTTGTCTAATAGACGCCGAAATTTAATACAACTTTCAGATTATTATTTTGGAAGTATCTCGGCGAAACTCTGGCTCCACGCCGAGCGGCCCTTACCCGCCCCTGCAATCGTGTCTGTCTTTAAAGTTAAAGAACACCTTTTAAAAAAGGGAAGCGGGGTAAAAACATATACATGATTTAAAACGTTTTTTTCCCTCATTTGTTTTCTTTACCCGAATAAATGAATATCATTTCAAAACAAAGGAACAATGTTAAACTATGGCTTACGTCTGATGGTCACGCAATCGGGCTAATTTCTTGGCCATGGACTGGTTCGCTGTATTGGAATAGGCAGCCATTGGGCAAAGCTGGTTTACTGCATTTTATGGGGGAGGGGGGTAGTCGGAATACAAGACTTTAATAAGACGTCGGTGGTGTCACGCTGTAGTGTAGGAAGGGCTTCTTGATTAATGAGAACCCGCGAACCTCTTCCTGAATTACTGCAAGTGTGAGAGAGATTTGGAAAGAGAGAGAGAGAAAGGGAGGTAGGAATGAAGGGAATGAGAGAAAATTGTAAAACAAGAAGTTTGGCAGTTGGAGAGTAGAAAGACAGTGGGGCGAAAAATGAGAGAAACTCGTAAAACAAGAAGTTGGCCATTTGAGAGTGTAGGGAATTTAAAGAGTGAATGAAAGACATTTAAAGAAAAGAAAACCACCCCTAGAGTGGAGGGTGGATGGGTGGGACAATGAAAGAAAGGACCAAGCGAGCTGGGGTAGGAACACAGCAGCTCGTAACAAAACAATGAATGGTTAGAAAATACACGGTTGGAAACAACCCCACCGGCCGCTGGAGGGATGTGACTTTGTTGTTGGTACCACGGCGGACAGCAGATCTAGCTGGTAACATTGATGGTGGGGTCTGTTAGTCTGTCAGTTGGATATTGTAAGAGATGCTCATTCCAATGTGTTTGTTTATTGTGGTTTATTAGAGAATTAGTGACGCTGCTGCCATGCGTCACAACAGGATAGACTTATGGTGAGTCAGTGATACATGAAATTTCTAGAATAAAGTCTAATGTGCATGATTTTAATTGACTAAATAACAGTATATATCAGTTATTTAGAAAAATGTCACTATATTTTTAAAATATCCTTTTCTAAAAAGAGATAAACTTTTTCTTCTCAGACCACTTTCGCACATTTGAGGTTTTCGATTATAAAATGCCATGCAGTCACAAAAACTAAATTAAATTTTTATTATTGTTCTTCTACAGTCACTAAATTAATTTTTTAAGTCCATGAAATAATTTGCTAAAACTTAAGTGAAAACTTAGAGACATTGTTTCTCGGTAAAGTTAATATTGAATGTACATCAATTTAGTGGTTTATACAAATGCGATGAATGTAAATAGTCCAATGAATTACTAAAGCCACTGAAATTCTTCTATAAAGGTGTTAATTTTAAATCGTATCTTATCTAATACATTCCCTTTTTCTATAATAATATTAGTGCATCGTACAAAATAACCAGATTTAGTCAAATCTTAAAAGAAAACGTTATCAAGGTAAATGTTTATAACCAAGTAAACATGTATACCTAGCAACTCTTTATAACCAGACAAGTGTGATGGTTTATTTTTTCAGAACATTTCAAATGATTTGAGAAATCAGTGTATGAATGGTCTAATATAATAAATATTTTGTGAATCAAAGTTTAAATTCAGAACCGTGTTCTCACCAGGGTATGTAGAGATCAATAATGCCAAATCAAATCCCTTTTGTCTTATAAATGTACCACGCTACAGGCAAGCGTTGAAATTTGATAGTGGTAGACGGGAGGTAACCCCAGAACGTCATTCAGCTTTGTTTTCTCACTCATTCCTATGAGCGCACTGCAGTTCACGCCCTTGCCCTAATGAGAAGAGCAACAACAAGATAAACAATGGGCCAAGAGACCACAGTCTTTACCTGGGTCAGTCAAGAATCCGTGGAAAAACATCTATTCCAATTGTTTCCTGTGGGAAAAAAATGTTTCCTTTTATTCGCCGCTTTTTATTTCCAGAATAGGAGAGCATTTTTATGTTTCCAAGTGAGCAACTGAGCGATAATTAAAGTAAGTTGTGAAGATATAATGTTATGTTGTGTATTGAAGCTCACTGAATGTAGAATGCCTTAACAGTCGCCTTGGCAACGGTTTTAAACGAGGAAAATTTGTGTATTTGTATTTATTTAACGTTGGCTTTTTTGGTGGACGTGGGATTTGGTGAGGAGTTTTGTCTCATCTATACAGAAGATTAACGCGTCCTGCGTCCACGGGTTTTGTTTCTCTTACTAGTCTTAGGTACCCATTCGAAGCTGGGTGGACTCAGGGACACTCGTGGAACAGGGAACGATTCACTGAGTATCACCCCCATCCCCTTTTTTTTTTGCAGCGACTACACAACTGGTTATTGAAGATTTGGTTGGTTTTCTTATTAATTTATATCTGAGCATTTTAACACATGAATAAACTAGTGCTGGTACTGAATAAAAAATGTGTTCGATTATTCGAGGAAAAAATCAATAGATTAAATGATTAATTTCGATATTTTTATGACGCATATTTAGATCACGTTAAGTCGCGATTCATTATTTCTTCAAATCGTTTAAGTCGCGGTAATTCCATGGCTCCCAAATTTGTGACGTAAGACAGAAAATGTGGTGTGTTATACAAGAAATAAGGAAGAACAATCTTTTTTTTTTTTTTTTACATATGCACAATTATTATGAAAATTGCTTAAATTTTAATCGAATTTTAATCGATTAAATTTTTAACGATTCAATTAATTAATCGTTAATTTCTCCAGCCCTGAATAAACAGTGAGATAAATCATAATGTAATTATGTATTGTAGTTGATTTATGATAGTCACATAAGACTTAGTCCAGAATTGACTGACCAGCCTTAGAAATGGATTTGTTGGCTCCATTGAACAGGGCAATTAGTAGACTATCGTGGAAGTGGAATCTTCGAAATCTACTATAAAACTGATCTGTGGTTAGATGTAGTACATAGAGCTACAAACTTAGCGTCTCTACTCACTAGATGTAAACTTACGTCCCCTCCCCCC
>MUZC01000302.1:92643-115025 GCA_002072015.1 Radix auricularia | reverse complement strand
ATTTTCTTCTTTTTAGTTCACAAAACGTGGTATCTTTAAAACTTTTTTAAAAATATTTTTATTTTATACTTTTTAGTTCAAATGAAAAACGTGGTGTTTTAAAAAGCTTTTATATATAATATTATTAATCTAAGCTATTATATTTAGATCACATTTAAATATTAAACATATAATCAATTTCAAAACAGACAATCTAATCCCATAAATTGTCTGTTGAGATTTACATGCCTGCTTAACGAAACATTTTCCGGAAAACACAAGAAATCATTGACATTTGATTAGTTATTCCATATAAGGAAAAATAGAATTTAATTCTACTATAATTAAGTAGAATTGAGTACTATAATTAATGAAATATTAAATTGTCATGTGAATCAAGTATGCATGCAAAATTTCATCAAAATTGGATGATCAGAAGTGGTTCAAAAAAGGAATTCAATTTTTGCCCCGGAAAGACAGACAAGAAAGCAAACTAAGAAAAACGTGGTAAAAAAAATGCAATACACAAAAGCTATGAAATGTTTTTATTCATAAAATATGTTTGTAAAAGAAACCCACTTTAAGTGTACTTATAAAACTAAAGTAGTAACATTAACCAAACTAAACAAAGTATCCACAATGATCTTAAAGCTCGATTCCTTTTTGTTTTCTTTGTTTAAGCTCGGAAAAAAGAATCTTGCGAATGAATTTTCCAATAGCATCTGTCCTGTACCTGGGACCTGTAGATCCGACATGTGGACCAAACCTATCCGGTCAATGTCCGCTAGGGTGCACAGGTCCACTGACAACTTGTGACAAACATGTGACAAGTCCCGTGTCAACACGTCGGACTGATGGACAATAACGGACAGTGGGGCAGGGTGGGGAGGGGGCGGGCCGTGGGCGTGCGCTTTAATGAGAAACATTAATAGGTTCCCGGTCGGCGGCCCTATAAAAGGTCCCTGTGGTAACTGGACACCCCGGTGTACGGTCAAGCTTTCAGTGAGGGATACCTGCCCATCTGTCGCTGGATGTTTCATGTCACAACCACAATTCCATGCCAGGGCACGGGCAAATTTAGCTTTCACTTCTACATTTTTAAAAAAATTTACAAAATAACACTCCGCATTCTCTAACATCATTTCTATCTCGATCTCAACACTCCAGCACCCTGACTGACTCTCCATCTAACACCCCAGCACCCTGACTGACTCTTCATCTCAACACTCCAGCACCCTGACTGACTCTACATCTCAACACCCCAGCACCCTGACTGACTCTCCATCTCAACACTCCAGCACCCTGACTGACTCTCCATCTAACACTCCAGCACCCTGACTGACTCTCCATCTAACACTCCAGCACCCTGACTGACTCTCCATCTAACACTCCAGCACCCTTACTGACTCTCCATCTCAACACACCAGCACCCTGACTGACTCTCCATCTAACACTACAGCACCCTGACTGACTCTCCATCTAACACTCCAGCACCCTGACTGACTCTCCATCTCAACACTCCAGCACCCTGACTGACTCTCCATCTCAACACTCCAGCACCCTGACTGACTCTACATCTAACACTCCAGCACCCTGATTGACTCTCCATCTCAACACTCCAGCACCCTGACTGACTCTCCATCTCAACACTCCAGCACCCTGACTGACTCTACATCTAACACTCCAGCACCCTGACTGACTCTCCATCTCAACACTCCAGCACCCTGACTGACTCTCCATCTCAACACTCCAGCACCCTGACTGACTCTACATCTCAACACCCCAGCACCCTGACTGACTCTACATCTAACACTCCAGCACCCTGACTGACTCTACATCTAACACTCCAGCACCCTGACTGACTCTACATCTCAACACCCCGGCACCCTGACTGACTCTCCATCTCAACACTCCAGCACCCTGACTGACTCTACATCTCAACACCCCGGCACCCTGACTAACTGACTCTACATCTTGTTGTGTTGGATATTTATTTTTAGATCTTTCTCCTCTCTCACTCCCTTTGCTCATACAATACCCAGCCTTCTCTCAGCAATCCTTCCTTACATTACTATGTACTACAAAGACGTAACAATTCTTGATTTTATCGGCAGAATACCAGTAGAAGCACTGACCTAAACTGAAAGCAATAATTCTTATTTAATGTTACAAATTTTAGCGTTGATCTACCATGTAAAGAAAAAAATAATAATTGAATCGCGTAAACAAGAAAATACTTTTGGTGGAAGCATTGTGAATGATGCACCAGATAACGAGATGTGAGATGACAGATGTACAGTGTGATGACTTCTTTCAACGATTCAGTATGTTATGATTGACGGGGTATTTAAGAAGCTAGACGTTTCCTTTATGTGTGTGACGTTGTTTGCGAAGTTCACGTCCTCGGTGCACTGTAGTGTAAAGAAAGATGCGTACCGGAAGTAATTGTCACCCATCACGCCCCAACCACCACGCCCCCAACCATCACGCCCCACCCACCAATTGAATCGACTGCGGTTTAAAGTATATTGTTCCCCTCTTCATTGGTTTGGTCTTCATTATTCCAATAATATGGTCGTGCTTTATGTTGAGTTGGAAAGTCTAAGGTTGTTAGACAGTAAATAAGGAATACCGTATATTCTCGTTCTATAACCCTTTCTTCCATAAGAACAGCGGCATCACTAGGGTTGGTGTCACCCGGAGCGGTAGCTTATGGTGTCACCCCTTCACGATGGGGCCGTCCATAAATGACGTCACGTGAGGTTGCTGATTTTTACCCCACCCCCACCCCGCGTCATACTTTGTGAACAAAAATTTAGAACCCCACCCGTTTTTTTTCGCAAAAACGTCACAAAGATTTGACCACCCCCCCTCCCCCGGGAGCCGTTTTTCTAAATAAAATTTAGCCTGTTGCAATTTTCTTCTTCATTTAAATTTAAATATGTATTTAGTGTAAATATACACTCTAATATCGTAACACGCGTGAAGCCATTAATAACATCTTAAATAAATTGTAAACGATCAAATATTTAAGTGGAACTTTTATTTAAAGTTGTGCGTTTTTTTTAAAGTGACGTCACATTTTTTAAACACACCCTCCCCTCGTCAAGCATTGTGACAGATGCGTGTCCCCCTCCCGGCATGGTGGATTAAAGGGGGTGGGCTGAGCGGGCCAAAGCCAGGGGCCCTAATGATTTAAGGAAGTAGCACATTGCAAAACTCATAACACTTGCACAGTACTAAACGTTTTGCTACCTTTGAATGAGCTCAACTTTACACAGTTCAAATGTAACATCGTACTTCGCTACTATCTCTCAATGATGACATCAAAATGAAACTGCAGCAGAGAGCAATCTTTAAATAATTTGATCAGAATATAAAAATGAGTTAGAATTTGCATGGGCAACCAAGACTAATATCTTTCTCAAATGAGCATTGAAAATGAGCTTGTAAGCTTACTTAGCTTTACTGACTGGATTGATTCCTTCGCCATGAGAAAAGATTGCAAATGAAAATTGTAGGTCGAAATAATAATATAAGTAATTAATTTTATGACTTTTTGATTTCTAATTGAGAAAACAATTGGTTACCCCATAAAAACTAAAGTTAAAAAGAAACATTTTAAAAATACGGAATAACTCGTAATGGTATTCTTTAAATTCTTTACATTCTTTAAATACCGTCGTATTCGGAGGACTACCTCTATATAATTAAGCATATTTATGCTTGCACGCCTTTTATCAATATAAATAAAACAAAATATTAACTCAAAGACATTGAATTCATAAATTTCTTCTAAAAAAGCAACAACAAAGAAAACATATATTTTGTTTTTCGGGGGAGAAAAATCATACTCCCCCCCCCCCCAACAGTTGTGGAGGGAGTAGTGAGGTGGGATTCGTCCATGCTGTCGGTGTGTTTCAAAGTCCAAAAGGCTTTATATCTTTCTTGCCCAGTTCTTTTTTAAGATCTCTCTGTTGAGACTTTTTTTTCTTCACTCTTTCCTAATTTCTTTTAATGTTGTTTGTGAGTTGGGACTGTTTTATTAATGCAAGTTAACTGATATTTTTTGAAAATTAAAAGTGTTCGCGTTTAACGTATTTCATAGAATTTTTTAGATCTGCTTCCTTTCTATTTAAAAGAAATGTGTCTTATTTTTTTTTCTGACAAAAAATCGAACACAGTAACAATTATGAGTTTGGTGTCACCCCCTTGATGGTGCCCCACTCACGACGCCACTGCATAAGACCACCTCCCCCCCCCCCTTTGGTAAAGAATAATATAAAAAGTGTGTAGCCCGCTCGTATACCGACCCAAAAAATAAAAGACAGCGTAAAGAAAATGATACACATTTAAAAAAACAACTACAAAATCAATCGGTCATTCTGATTGTTTATTTCAAAAGTCATCAAATGCAACCACCGGTACTTTCAACATAAATGCTGCATCATTAGCCGATCGTTTTCTCTTGCACCGTTTATTGATTTTCAAGAATATTGTTATTATTTTGAATATTATTGCTCAGGATATTATTCTTTGAAAAATTAGTGACTACCCACTCTTTTTATAATACTTTGCTCTCTCTGTATTTCCTACTAATTTGTACTGCTTAACTTTGTCTTTGTGATCTATGTTAGGCACAAGTTACAGGTGTTTTTATAATTGGTAAACAGTGGCGATAGGATGTACATTAAAATTCGATTTTGAAAACAAAATGTGTTAAACAATTTATTAAAATATTCTCAAAAATAAATGTATAACAAATAAGTTAAGTGCAAATGTTTAATAATACTCTATGCCTTCAAGTCGAGTCTTGTAGAATGTAGACAAGGCCATTGATGATATACAATAATAAAACCGTTATTCAATGTACATGCAGAAATCACCTATAGCCCGGTCGTAAGCCCCGCCAAAATAAATAAATAAATCAATTTTTAATTTTTTAATTTTATTTATTATTATTTTTTTTTAAATAGTTTAAAAATTAACTCGTAGATTTTGTCCAAAAAGGTTGGCGTTAAAACGAGTATATACGTTAGATTAAACTCTTTGTGTGGTAACAAATGAAATAAATCAATCTCACCTGTATTCATTGGTAAGGTTTCTCCAATTTCTTCGTTTAAAAAATCTTCAAATTAGGCTTCAAAAATGTGTATTTTGATAGAAAGTTTCGCTGTTATCTGTAATATTTATGATGTTTGTTGTTTATTTGTCCATTCAAACATTTATCCCTTAATCTCTCTTTCGCTCTTTCTCGTTCTGTACCTCTCTGCTGTTATTGCTCTCTTGATCTCAAACCTTTCGAATTTTTTTCATATTTAATTGTTTAAATACAGGAGCCTTGATTTCTTAAAAAATAAAGTCCTTAAAATAGATTCATTTAAAATAAATTGCAATTACAATGTGTATTTTAAATTTGCATTTAAAATATGAAGCTGCGCACAGTTATTATTTTTTCTAACTCCAGCCTATTATTTTATGACATATTGTCTTCAGGAAAGTTTCATTTCTCTTCTTTGAATAATGTCCTAATTGAAGTAACAGTAAATGGCCTTCACCTTCACTCAACTTTCTTGTCGCCCCTCGACCCAGGGACTGCCGTCTCTTTGTTTTATTTGTGCAGACAGCTTGTATGACAGCAACATCAGCTTGTCCAGGACATCGTATAGCCGCGACATCGTGGATGTCTGACATCATTGTTCGACTGCGCATGTCGCCTGCCCGTGCCAGGGGACACCAGCAAGTGTCCGTGTACATTCCTGTTGACGCCATGACACCTCGCCATATTTATGTCCCTTTGACCACCGTAACTCACCGATGTTTATTGGGTGCAGGGCCCAGGGTTAAAATTAATCTGAAACATTTTCTTTAAATCTCTTCAACCAGTTTGAAATGGATCTTAGCTTAAAATATGCTCATTATGTCTAAAAAAATATTTAGATTTTAATGAATTTATTAACACCAATAAAACAAATTGCAAACCATTTTTTGTCCCTCTCTCCTTTTGTCTTTTAAATGTTATATTATTACACTATGTTGCATAGACGGTCAGTTTGACCATAACACAACGTCCCAAGGCTCTTTGCTGTGCATGTTCGGAAAATAACACATGCATTTATTTTTCAACTAAGTAATCTTAATTATCGTCAGTATAAACTTGAATCGTGTTTCATATCTAAAAGAAAGTAACGTCAACATTTCGTAGAATATTTTATTCATTTCTTACTTCAGTTTATTCTTTTAAAAATATTTTTAGCGCATTTTCGAGATGTCGAAATCGCTATTGCCCCCGTTTTGTCCGTCTGTCTGTCATCACCATGATCACAGGATCCATAAGTCCTAGACCCATGATGTATATATGTTTTTTGTATGTCCTGACCTGCCATTGGTGCATCAACACTCAGTTACTCGATCCGTTAAAAAACCCCGTTAAAACTACCAAAAAACTTTGCGAATCGAGAGTTAACACTGGCACAAGGAACGGGCGCCATTGCCGGAAGTCGAATACATAGTTTTTCAAGCATTCAAGAGTGGTGTGAAATCGTGCAAAAGAATTAATTAGTGTTTTTTTTAGTTGACGTCATTAAAATATGTGTAAAAGTTTAGAGAGTTTTACGTCATCATTTGTGGTGACTTGTAGTTGGATTAAAGAGAAAATAAAAAATTATAAAATGTAAAGAAATGACTTTTAAATAAATTTTTTTCAGGTATATTCATTACACAAGAAAATTCATAAATATATGTCTAAAATCTAAACACAATTAGTGATAACTACATAATGCTGATATCTAACATAAGTACTGATACACAATACGAAAATGCGCTAACACGTCCTGAGTCCAAAAAGGGACCAGGCTTAACATGATTTTTTAATATCCCCTAGTTTAACAAAAAATAAAAGAAATTTTACATGTTTATATTTATATATTGGATATACTAATAGATTTGTTTGATGTGCGACACAAGCAAACGTCAATAATGTTTTTAAAAATATTACTATTTCTCGCATAGTTTCTAATTGATTCGTTCAGTGACTGTTTTTAATTGATACTTTCAGTGACTGTTTCTAATTGATATGTCCAGTGACTTTTTCTAATTGATATGTTCAGTGACTGTTTCTAATTGATTCGTTCAGTGACTGTTTCCAATTGATACTTTCAGTGACTGTTTCTAATTGATATGTCCAGTGACTTTTTTCTAATTGATATGTTCAGTGACTGTTTCTAATTGATATGTTCAGTGACTGTTTCTAATTGATATGTTCAGTGACTGTTTCTAATTGATATGTTTAGTGACTGTTTCTAATTGATATGTTCAGTGACTGTTTCTAATTGATATGTTCAGTGACTGTTTATATAAAATTTAGTCTTATCATCGTCAAATCTTCTGGCTAATTTTAGAGTAGACGTACCCACGTTACATGGCCGACATCTCAGTTGCTACGCGGCGTTACAAAGAAATTGGAAAATTCAGCTATTAAAATTCTAAAACTAAATATAACCTAACCCCAGCCCCAAATTAACAAATACAATTCTAAAACTAAACCTAAATAACAAAGGAAGAGAACGCAGAATTAATAGCTGTATAAGCCTTTAGGGAACGACTTTTCTAATTTAGCCATCTTCTCTCGTGTAGAAAGAGCGTTTGTAACAGATTAGATAAATCTTTCATTAAATATATTATTATACTTTTGTAACGAATTTTCATATTTGTTTTAACCCTGAAATATATTTAGTAAATTAAATAAATGTATCACAAAATTCATTCCATAAATGTTTCATTTTTCTTTGTCTTGAAAATTCTTTCTTATTAAAATTCGTCAACTTACATTTGCAACTTATGATTCTATCTATCCAGTAACCCTAAACCATAGTTATTTCTTTGACGTTTTATCTGGGCTAACGTTTCTCCATTAAAACTGAAGTAAGCATTTAATTGCTTATCTGGAAAAAAAATGCGTTCGTATGAAAGGTCAGAGGTATACCTGAATTGAAATCTATTAGATGTAATTAATAATTAATCATAATTTTATGATTAGTATTAAAACACATTTAAATACACTGATCAATTTAATCTCTTTTCTCCTATTAAGCGTCGCTTTTCGCTCCATTTAATATTTATAAATAAAAAATTCGTTTTAAACTATCTTTCTACATTCGTACTCATTCCTTTCTATCAGTCCTTTATTCCGTCCGTACCTATTCCCACCCCCACCACCCTCACCCTCACACCCCGCTCCTTTTCGTTCCTACAAGGTTCTGTTTCCGTGGTCAGACAAGATGGCGGCACTCGACTGAAGTCCTGACAAGGGAGACAGTTTTTTTATACGATTAGTCCGAGCCGGATGAATGATCTCCCTTTGTCCATGTCCACACGTCTGCTACGGTTTGTTCCCCGTTTCAGAAAGCTAATAAAATGTCATGTTGCTCATGTTACCGTACTTCCCCGAAAGATCGATGTTAATGCCGGCATCTTACCGTAAGCATTCTTCTCATCTGTAACACTGTATTAATTTCCCATTTATCACAGGCATGATTTAAAATATGTTTAGTTGTTTATTTTTTCTTTTAAGAGAAATTGTGTGTTTTAATGATCCTGTATGAGTTTAAAATGAAAAAACAAATTAAAAAAAAAATAGTTAACTATTTCGGTTAATTTGCTGCAGGTTGGCAATGTTGTGTATTTTATTTTAACGTATATGTTTTGATGCTGTTTTGTATTGTTTTAGTTAAAACAAACCAAAGGTTCTAGCATTATTGAATGAATTACTCATGAGTTTAATTTTTATAAATTTAAAAGTTTCTTCAACAAAAATTTTCGACTATCACTTTAGCCAGATTAGTTCGTTTGGCCACTGGATAATAACTTTCACAAGTTAAATGTATTTTTCTTTGCGTTCATTCACGTCAAGTTTGAAGTGATCAAATGAAAACTGTATTACTACTGGGCTCAGGGCTCACTAAACTGGTTAATTTTGGAGCAAATGTCTTATTCAACAATTTTCTTGTCACTTATCTAATGGTTAGATTGTGTTCTATCAACGCGCTCTTTTAGCTTATAATGTATGATAACATGAAAATGAGTTTCATTACATTTTCACACATGAAAGAAAAGACAAGTATTAATTAACAATTTAGCCGTCTGAAGTTTTAAAAAAATGAAATAAAGGAAATGCACACAATTTTTATTACGGTTAATCTTTGAACAAAATATCATTTTTAATAATATATTAAAATGTTCTTGTCTTTAGATATATCGTCAGAATAATTTTATTTTAAGTGTATTTTTTAAAATAAAATAATAATAAACGAGATGATTTTCAAAATCAAATTATGATCTACTGTTTCTGTAAGAAAAATATTATAAAGTTTTAGTACGTTCTTGTGTCCCGTTTTTAAAATATGATTTATTATCACGCTGTCTAACTCTTGGGAAATTTGAAAGTAAAACATTAACACAGTTAGGCCCCCTTATGATCGATTAGACTAATTCAACAGCACACCAATCACCAATAGTTGATATCCTCAATCGCATATTCTTATCCTTTAAGGGGTGCTATTCAAGCCAAAATATACATATTTTAGTAATGCTTTTTAATGAATTAAAAAAAAATGAAAACAGTATTTATTTAATTGCTAAAAAACAAAAAAGAAATTGGCATATATTCAGATCTTAGAATGTTATCATACTGCATTCATATCGTATACTGCATGCATATTAATGAGCATGTCTTGAGATTTTACTTTATTTTACTATACTCAAGTAACATATTGCCTAGCACATTTCTTATCACACTGCGAAACATACTATCACGGCATAAGCTGTTCACTTAAAAAAAAAAAAGAAGAAAGAAAGCATTTAAAACAGCTGTGTAACCAAAATATTTTACAATGTACCTCATCTTCTCATATTTTAAGGCTATATGTTATCACATGCTTCGCCAGATCTACAACACAAGAGCGATTCTGTCTAGTGGACTTACAGAACGGTATCTTAACCACAACTCAATGCATTGACGCTAAAACACAAACAAAACTCATCATCTCATTAAACATTTGGACATCCAAAAACCTTACAGAAGCTACAGCGAGCTCCGAATACAGGCTTTTCCTATTCAAATATACATGTTTAATTCATCATAGTCCTATAATAGATTTAATGATTTGTAATAGCGATAAAAAAAAGCAATAATCTGTGAAGTTTTTCCTATGTAAAAAGTAGGGCTGTTTATAATTAATTTAAATATAATCGTAAACTTTTGAAAAATTAACGGCTAATTAATAGTTAATTTCCATTAAAGACACACAAAAAATATTTATGATGTCTTAAGTAACACTTATTAAACTTTCTTGTTGAAAATCCTTTATATGTCATCTTTTAACCACCTACGCAAAAAGACAAGTGTGTTGACATTATTTGGTTCAAGTGATGAGTGATGTTGACCAGCCGAGCTGGATAATCATTGACAAGGAACAAAACGGTTATGACAAGGAAAGACATTATTGGATATCGGTGTTCATTAAGTTTCCACCATTGTAGAAGGTTAGTGGATTAAGGAAATTTCATTTCATTTTGAAACGCTGTAATTCATCAGAAGAGCTGTCGTCATTTTCAGTCTCTGAGTCAGAATACATTACTGCCATTAGCTTAATGCGCTTTTCATTTGGTTTCAATTGTAGGCGAAGTGTTAGAACCATGGTAGGCAAACTGTGTCAATATTTTGAACATTCCCGTCAGTCGATACTTTATTTATTATAATTTTTTTTTTACTTTTTGACTTCTAATAATTTGTAAGTGATTGGTCGATTAATTGTTTAAAATAAATTAATCCCTACAATTTTAACGATTAATCGAGAAATAAATCGATAATTTCCGCAGCTCTTAAAGTAAATCACATGTCATTGCTATAATATGCATACATTTATGTATATTTGTAGTAAGGTATTTTTATTTAGCTATTTAAAATATAAAAGATTTTTTAAGAACAAAACGTGTGTAAGTTTTGGTATTTTCATTTTCAAGGCTAAGAAACAGTTGTAATTAATTACAGCACAATAATTAATTAGTTTTTGAAGGTAATATCAAAGTTTCTGTGATTTCAATAAAAACATGTTTGCATCCAGTTTGCCAAACAAGCAGTTGTATCAAAATGTATTAAATTTGTAAGCAAGATACACAGCATTTTTTGTCATCCTCTAAAGACCCTTTCTGTGGTTAACAAAGTTTATTAGTGTATTTATTTACATTATTAGACGAAATTACAATAACTAATAACAACCTTTTAACAGAGAAAAAAATTGCTTTCGTCGTTATTTGAAAACCTAATATATATTTTTTTAAGAAGTATAAAATGATAATTTTCCTATATTAATACATGAGGTTGTGTTATCTGGAAAAAAAAGTTTATTCCTTGCAATGTCTAATAGCTGGGATAAGTTCAATGTCAGGTTAGTGTAAGAATTTGATACACGAAGTTTATAAGTTAGATTTTCTGGAGACTTTTGAGATTATGGTGAAAATTATACAGATAATAATTAATGCATAATCACACTACATGACTGATCTAAGAGATTTTGATTTCAGAACTGTTCCGTGTAATTAGCGTGAGTAATATCTCCTTATTACGATCTTTATTTTGCGTTGATTTAGACAATTAAAAAAAACAAACAAAAACAAAACATGATACCGTCATAAATACTTGATCTTTAGTACTATAACTACGGTAGATAACACAGTTTTTCTGTAGAAGCACGTCTCACGCATGCACCATTATGTTCTGATCAGACAAAATAATGAGTTTAGTTTTATAATGACACTTTGTCAAGCTCATACAACTCAGAGAAGAAAAAATTGAGATAGAATAATCTGTTGGACCAAGACGATGCGATTGGTAATTGTCTCCGTGTGGTGTTCAGAGATGGGTTGCTATGTAATTAACATCTCGCCAAACACTTCTGTGCTTAGAGATGGGTTGCCATGTTACTAACTTCTTATAAAACACTTCTATGTTCAGAGATGGGTTGCCATGTAATTAACATCTCGCCAAACACTTCTGTGTTCAGAGATGGGTTGCCATGCTACTAACTTCTTATCAAACACTTCTATGTTCAGAGATGGGTTGCCATGTAATTAACATCTCGCCAAACACTTCTGTGTTCAGAGATGGGTTGCCATGAAATTAACATCTTATCAAACACTTCTGTGTTCAGAGATAGGTTGCCATGTAATTAACATCTCGCCAAACACTTCTGTGTTCAGAGATAGGTTGCCATGTAATTAACATCTCGCCAAACACTTCTGTGTTCAGAGATGGGTTGCCATGTAATTAACATCTCGCCAAACACTTCTGTGTTCAGAGATGGGTTGCCATGTAATTAACATCTCGCCAAACACTCTGCTCCCATGCTAAAGTCTCAGCGGGGCCCTCAACTCCTGATTCCGTGAAATGATTGCCCGATCGGCCTTCAAAGCTTCAAGTAAAATGATAGAGTATCAAGTAAGGCGTAAGAGCACTTTCAGCGTCGTATACTACTTTTTTATAACCTCCCTTTAGTCCCTGAGCCTGCCCAGACGTAGGACCATAAACCCAAGCAGTCTCATGACTCGCTATGGTTAGTCGGGTATACGAGTGGAGGGGGTTGGGCGCGTGTGGGCCAAGATGAAAGTACTGACACCGTGTCATTGAATTGAATGGAGAGATTGCATTTTCTTATTATATATGGGCTGCAGTGGTTCTGACGCCTGCACGGAAATGCAAACCTTCCATTAAGAACTGTAACTTTTATGGGTTACATCACCCCGCCCCTGAGATTAGAAAGCTCGACGCTTCTCGGTTTAAAAACTAAATCCGCGATAAGTAATATGCTGCAAGTATTTGATTCTGTGGACTTTCAGAGCTGTAAAAAAACGAGCAGTTAAATGTTTTAAACATTTCCCATATTCAAAATAGAACCTTGTTTAGTTATTTTTTTCAGATGAAACACAAGATACATAAACACATTTTGTATTTTGTAATTTATTTTAAAGCTTTAACGCAGTCCTATATATGACTTGTTTTAAATGAATGGTTAGATCCAAAGGGGTCAAATACAGACTAGCACTTACGACAAAGCAATGACAAGCGTGAGGACCGCTATTCTACAATAACCTCTTCCTTTTCTGGGCGGACATTTTAGTTATCAACTTGCTTATCACAAAGATGCCCAACACAAAAAGAGCTTAATCCCATGAAATGAAATTTGCGTCGTCTTAAACATGTGTGTAAAAATATTTGGAAAAAAAACCCAAAAAACATAAAGGGAATTATTTATTAGTTAAAAAAAAATAAGGGGCGGTAAAAGAAAGGGGAATAAATCTGTGCTAGCGATCATTTCTTTGGCATCGCCGTTTTCATAAGCAGTTGGCGCTTGTCGCTTTGTCGTTAAAGTCTTTTGCCACCATTGTAATCTGGGAAGGTGTTGGGCGGATTTCTTTCATGGGGGGCCGCCACCCCGGGTGAAGAGGTCTGAATGGTGCCGCTACAGATGGATTATATTGATGGCGACTCCGCTCGGAATGTCGCTTAACAAAATATTCGAATACCCTGAAACACGATACAGAATAAGCTGTAGGGCATCAGACATGAGTTGGGAACGCATTTGTTGTAGCCGAACAACAATCTAGTCATAAATTCATGAAACAATATAAAAGTTAAAAAAAAAACAACTGAATGTTTTGACAATTAGAGGTTAAAGAATTTCTAAAATACTAATTTCATTAAAGTAATATTGCGTAAAGTCGTATCTATCATGTTTTGATTGATGTAATATATAAAACTTGACATAACGCTAAAATAGATGACAGCACTCGATGTTGACAATTGGATGTGGACATCTGGCACTCGATGATTCGGATTTGAAATTCCGTCATGAAGTGATTTATTTTTTTATCCTGCATGGTTTCGTTTCTATCCTAAATAAGGTCTTAACTATTTAACCTGGGAGTGTAAAAAACCTTACACATGAAGTTTTTTTTTTCTTTGCTGAAAGTTACATAGAAAAGAAATATCTTTGTTTTACAACTAAAATAATAATCTAATACATGCATTTCATTTTTTATAAGGTTTTATTTCTAAAATCAAAATTCTTTAACTTCATGCGCAGTAGACTTATAAAAATAAGTCTTTTATAATCGATTACACCCAGCCCTCAATATTCTCAAACGCATCGCAATCACCCAACCGTATCAGCGCGTGGCGTCTGCCGATGCCAATCAGTTCTCTTGTGTGTCGATGTCGACAAGACGATTCCCAGCCCTGAAGTCGCCAAAGCGTCTCTGACAGGCTGGTCGGCTGTGAAAGACTTGCTACGGGTGATCTGTGCCGACTCCACCGGCCGCTGTCAGCAGACACCGTTGACGCGGTTCAGCCATGTCCGTAGATTCGCTGTGCACACATTGGATGTAAGTCATCCGGTTCGTGGGCCACATCATGGNGTAGGGGGTGGTGCCGGGGCGGTGCGGGCGGCTGGGGGGGGGGGGGGGGGGGGGGGGGGGGAGGACGCTGGGCGATTTTTTTAAAGTGGCTTTTCACGAGCAATTACAAAACAAGGTTTATGTCTGTAAGGAAATTAAACTCTACCGCTCAAGGTACCAAAAAATGACAATGTTATTCTTTCATGTCACGGTCTGATGTTGGTATTACCCAGGGCCATCACGTAGGCCATTTGAACAAATAATGTTTTTATTACTCATGGCCATCAAGTAGGCCATTTGAACAATTATGTTGTTATTACCCATGGCCATCAGGTAGGCCATTTGAACAAATGATGTTATTACCCGTGGCCATTACGTAGGCCATTTGAACAATTATGTTGTTATTACCCATGGCCATCAAGTAGGCCATTTGAACAATTATGTTGTTATTACCCATGGCCATCAAGTAGGCCATTTGAACAAATGATGTAGAAGTGAACACTTCAGTGGTTACAGCTGAGATATTGTGTGTTGTGAAATTTGTCCAGGGGCTCTTTAAGTCAAATGACGGATAATGATGGAAAAGAGACAAGTTGTTAATGTGTCTTTATATGAGAGCGTGTCTTCTTCTTCTTCGTTCTCAACATTGAATATTGAGTTTTGCGTGCCACGAGTTTTGCGCCCATTGGCCCGTGGTCTCCGACTTCAGCCTGCTGTATTTTCTGGATTTGCTTCATAGCCTTTGGTCAGCCAAGACCATCTGCAAGGCAGCAGTTGTTTTTTGGCAAGTGATGCAGCGTTCACATGCCACTGCTAAAGGTTCCACGCATTGCCCCGCCGCTTTTTACCCATTTGGAGCTGGGTGGAACTCGGGGACGCCCTAGGCCCCAGGAACAAGTCCCTTGCTTCCCATGGATTTGCACTCGTGACCATCGGAACGTCAGTTGAGCGCGCTTGCCACTCGACCACCCCATGAGAGCGTGTGATTTTAAAAAAACCTACTTAAATTAAATTAAATTAAATTATTATATTACTTTTTTTAAAAATTGTACTTTCCATTATACAGAGAGCACTATGAAAGTATCAAAATTCATAATCGTCGAAGAAATCTATCGGCAAACTTTGTAAACTAACGCTTCCATTAGTCTCTCAGAAATGAAGACGATGTGCACATTGAACATTTTTCTTTGAAAAAGGCCACAAAGACTTTGAGTGTGTATTATTTTCTTTTGCTTCTGACTACTGAGTAATTTTTAATCAGAGGCATCACCAGGGTTGTTGTCACCCGGGACGGAAGCTCATGGTGGCACCCCCTCACGACTTACCCCATAGAACTGCCCCCGAGTCTTCCAGTGTCAAATAACGGGAACATACAGAATTTTACATTTTGGTGTCACCCCTTGTGTAGGTGTCACCCGGAGCGGCCCACCCCTCATCACCCCCCTAGTGACGCCATTGTTTTAAATATTGTTGAAATAAGTGAAATAAGCTCGGTGTCAAACGGGACAGGTAACGTTTATTTGATACATTGAGTTTGGGCTGCAATCATAGTAACACAAACCTTATTCAATGGTAACGTAAAAGTAGATATCATTGCTGTAAAGCCACTATGGGAGGGTACCAGGCTAGGCTAACATAACTCACTTCACTACGTTTTGTTTTTAATAAAAATAAAATGCGTTGTTTCATGCAATTTTTTCAGTTAAGTTTTTATTAGATTGGATACTCAAGCAATGTGTTAAAAGTGGGAATTTCTAGCAACCATTGTCAGGCTTGTCATCGCTATTGAATCAGTACGATAAAAATGCCGGGTTCGCAATCAGAAAATTATAAATTGAATTACAAACAAGACGGAGGTTTTGGTGATGGAATAATGGTTGGGTTTAGAGATGGGGCTGTTGGAGATGGAATGATGGTTGGGTTTAGAGATGGGGGTGTTGGAGATGGAATGATGTGTGGGTTTAGAGATGGGGCTGTTGGTGATGGAATAATGGTTTGCCAAGAAGGAGACAAAGGTGTTGGCGATGGAGTGATGGTTACGTTTAGTTTTTTAGCCTTGTCCCCCATCACAGTGCTGATAATATTGTTTCTGCCACAGGATAAAACCTAAAATCATTCTGGTTCCTATCAATAAGAGAGTTTTGTTGTTGACAGTCAGAACGCGCTCTTACTTTATAATGTTAGTGTTGTTACACATATTGATAACTGTTTTAAAGGTCTCAATACAGCGACCTAACAACAAGCTCTACGTTTTACAATCTTCCATCAGACGTTCGATGGAGACTAATATCATCTCAAGAAAAAGGTTAAAAAGCAATTTGAACGCAATATGAAGTTAGTCACTGGGAATGAACCAACTTTAACTTACACTAAAAAAACGGGAAGTTTGTAAACTAACACGAACGCTTTGCAGATGGCGGGAGAGGGGACGAGAGGGATTTAAGAAAACGTCTGAATAAAAGTTTCAAAAACTATTTAAAAAAAAAAAAAAAAAACTTGAAGCAGTGATATCCGAATGTATTTAAGCATCTTTTCCTGAATTATTAACTAGAGAGGTGGAATTATAGAGTAAGGTAAAATATGACAAAAAGAATTATAAAAAATGTTACAATAAATTTGTTAAATTTATATAGTAAACATTATTAGCATTTCATTAAACATTTTGCATAATTTGAGCAGTTACATATTGGATGTTCATGTTTAATTTAATAGTTTGTCGAAAAAATGGTTTAACGAAATTTGAAGAGAAAAAAAAATTCCCTAGACAAATAAATTCTCAGAAAATTAAAGACACAATATTAAAAGAATTGAAGTCTACTTGTTTTCTGTCAAACAGGGGCGATAGGATACAAGACGACCCTTCCCTTTTTTCCCTCACCTCCCAAAAAGAACTAAACACAATCAAAGAAATAAATCTGAAATAGTGGAGTAGCATTCACTCTGTACCTCGTGACGTCACCAACTAATTTTCACAAGCATTCTGTTTAGTGCTACAATCTAAGTAGCCAACACCTCAACAGGCCTTAAAATCTTTCTCTTCCTTTCAATTCATTTGATCTTTACCAATATATTTCACAGCACATATTTTTAACTTAATTTTAAGCAAAACATATTTAAAAAATTGAGCCCTCAACAAGTTTTATGAACATTAGAACATATTGATTTATAAAGAAAAAGATTTGTATTAATTTCATGATAACTTATTTATTCAATTCTAAAGCATTATCTTCATAGGATACTCGCCGTAAATGTTATAGGCATGTTATTCTGTATGCTTTTAAATTACTTTCTACACCTTAGATTTCCATCAACATGTCTAAAAGGCCATGTATCGGTTATATCTTTTTTGAAAATAAGTCTTAGTTTATTTTGAAATTTTATATAAATAAGTAAAGAATAATATTTCAATAAAACCCTTTCTGTTAGGCGTGTGCTTGTAGACCGATTGACTTGGAATTAATTTCTGAATCCACCTGCTACTGAATTCCTCACCACATTCCTCTCCGTCACTAAAATGTATGGGGAAAAAGACGAACGCTCAGTAACTGTGTTGCTTAAACAACGTCATAAAATGTCACGGAATCTCGGTCTTTTCTTGAAAGCAACCCACAACAATAAACACAAATATTAAAAAATCCTCTGTCACGGGTCCGTCCTGTGACATCACAAGGGTCAGCCTGAGGTCACGCGTGCCTCGCGTCCGATTTTCCGACTTTGACTTTGGGCTCAGTGAATGGTAGGAACGTACGCTGGGCCGTTGATGAAGGGGGGACGGGACGAAACTCTAAGCTGACGACCATCGGGTACAATAATAGCTATGGGGGGGGGGGATTTGTGAGGGTAATTTCCACTATTACCTTGACCAGGTGTAGCATAACAAGGTTTCAAAAGTTGTATTTAAACAGATCTTCACGTCCCCGCCCATCCCCATTTCTGTCCGTGTAAAGACACAGCAATGATACAGAGAGCTATTAAAACATTTATTCTGCCGGCAAGTTTGCGTTTCTCCAGCACGTACGAGCGCCGGGCGTGATATTCTAGATGGCGCTAATTCGTATCTTAAAACCATTAGCCGCAGATCACCATTCACTTTCAGCGGCAACCCACGGGAGTCGAGATTATTTAAATAAACACGCTGGAATGTCGCTTTGGAATGTGCTGAGGGCTAATGTCTTTTTGTGTGCAATAAACTTGCGTACTAGGGTTATGGCAGGGACTTTTTTCAACATGTGCTATATGTGAGGAATATGTTGTTTGGGAATTAACTTTAATTGAAGATTATTTTATGTAAACACTTCTAAAAAAAACAATATTCCCTTTCATATAAAAAAATTTTAAATTTCCTAAATTGTATTCTCAATCTTTCAATGTTACTCCTACTAATAGTTAACCTTTTGAACTTGAAAAAAAAATGTATCCATGATTAATAAACCTAATAAATATACGCCTTATTACAGCATTTTAAAAATTTGAATTTAATGTTTATTTTCTCTCACCCCCAAAATAAAAACTAACCCAAAAGGTGTTTCCTTCCATTTTTTCTAATACCGTATATTTTAAAACATTACCGCAATGAAACCAATATAATAATTATGCACAGAAGCAGAATAAGTCAAATACTTCTATTAATTGTACCAGTCGTAACTTTATGTTTAAGGTTCATGGGAAATCACATCTTATCTGTGGAAATTTGAAGCAATATAAATGCGTTAAAAAAAATTCAAACATCGACTGGTGCATTCAATTGTATGAAGCTCAAACCAAGCTTTCTTTAACCTTGTTAAATTAGCGCATTGGCTTAATGTAGCCTCTTCTTGGTCTTCATTAATATCTTCCATCAAAGCTCAGAAACATAGGTAAACTTTTGCTAGAAAGTACATATTGATATATCTGTTTGACATTGTTTTGATAGAGTAGTGTTGTATTCACTACATGAATATATTTAAATTTTATTGTTTTATATTTGTAAGATGAAGACATCATGTATTCGTAAGTTGAAGACATCATGTATTCGTAAGTTGAAGGCTTGATGTATTCGTACGTTTACGACGTCATGTATTCGTAAGACGACGACGTCTTAAATTCAATAAATGAGGACGTTGGGATTGTTCCTTTGTATATTTATATTAAGACTTTTCTTAGCGTAGTCATGCGCAATAACTCTATAACCAACCCCCCCCCTCTGTCATTCCCACACACCCACACATCAGTTTTATCTGTATTACAATGGTGCCAAGCTCCGCGCCCCCTTACACTGTCATGGCACCCTAACGCGACACGTATGTCAAAAGCGAGAACTTCGCCATTTGACAGCACTAAGGCTCCACCATCTTGTCTGACAAGTTTGAAGACACGGCGTACAACATGTGCATGTCAGATGTGGGATCAAACAATTTCAGATCGACAAAAGGGCTCGATTTTAACATCTCACCCATGCGACTCGGGGAAGAAATGACCTACTTGCTGAATGAGTAGTAAACATGAGTAGTCGTTTAGTAAAAAGACATGATTATAGGTTTATAAAATCCCTTATATTAACTTAGCCGTCTTGTTTATTTTTCATCTCTCTCCTCTCTCTCTCTCTCTTTCTTTCTTTCTCTCTCTCTCTCTCTCTCTCTCTCTCTCTCTCTCTCTCTCTCTCTCTCTCTCTCTCTCTCTCTCACTATCACTCACTCTGTGTGGCGTTAACGGTCGGGCGGGTGGAAAAACAAAAGTAAAAAATGACCCTATTCCCTTGATTAAAAAGATTTGAAATTTTGTACAAACACTTCTGTCACCAAACAATGCATTGTATCCAAATTACAGATCAATCGAAAGCACAATAATTAAATTAATGAATTTTTAATTTATCTCTATGTATCTCTTCGTAGCGTCTGCTATAGTTGACCTCTACGTGTCACTGGAGTTCACTCCAGCCATCCCCGTGTTTTACAGCAAAGGGAGCTCACATCACGTTCAGTCTGTAAATTTTTGTCGCTCGATGCGAATTATATGATATATAATCAATATTTTTAGTTATGTCTCATATAAAAGGGATTTACAACTTTAAAAAAATTGTTTTTAGGAGTTGTTTAACTTGAATATCATGCCGAAACACGTATTTATTTTTAGGAAAATTATTATAATTTATTTTTTTTGTGACAAGTTTTTCAGCATAAATTTTGATTGAACAATAGTTTTTGTTAAAAAGATGTTATTTCGTCGCGAACAACTCCTCTTTGATGACTGAAATTATATTGGAATTAAGAAAATACTTGTTTAGATCAGACAGAAAAGAATACAGGGATGCTACAATAATATCGCTCCGAACGATATCTGCACGTGGTATTCAAAATTTTTCTGCAACGGCAAGACAAGGTTTAATTACAAAACACTAATTTAATTGTAAACGTTTCAAATGACTGTTAATAAAAGAATTATCATGGGTAAATAATTATTAACGTGTAAATATCCTTTTATGCATATACACGTTTTTCCTATGTAAAAATTAGGTCTTTTAACGTTTAATTTAAATGTAATGGTTGACATTTAAAAATTTAACGAATAATTAATGGTTAATTTCGATTAAAGCAAAAAATTAAAATTAATGATGTCGCCAGTAACACTTATTAAATTTTCTTCTTGAAAATCTTAATAACAACCGGAAATACTTTTTTTATACGTCAGCTTTTAACCAACTACAAAATAAGACAAATGTATTGACATTATTTGGTGCATGTAATAAGCGGCTCAAATTGACTCCATGACCAGCCGAGCTGAACAATCATTCACATGAAACTGAGGTAACTGGTATACACAAAAGGTCTTGTCAAGGAATAACATTATCATACATCGGTGTTCATTAAGTTTCCCCAATTTTAGAGGGTTAAAATGGATTCAGGAACTTTTATCTCCTTTTTGTAACGCAGTAATTCATCAAAACAGCTGTCGTCATTTTCCGTCTCTTATTCCGACTCAATAACTGCCAATAGCTCATTACGGTTTTCATTTGATTTGATTAGTATGAGAGTTGTTAGAACTAAGTTAGGCAAACTTTGTCAACATTTTGAACATTTCCCTCAGTTAAAAGTTTACAGCCAAACTGTTGTGTAATCGTTTGTTATTATTTCTCGGCCACTATTTTTTAAATTTTTTTTTGGGTACTTTGTGACTTCCAAAAATTCGTAAATGATTCGTTGATTAATCCTTAAAAAATAATTTAATAGTTAAAATATTTAACAATTAACTGAAAAATTAATCGCTATTTTCCGTGGCCTAATATACATACATATTTGATTGGAAACATATGCGATTTAGTTGCTGCCTTCTGGGGTTTTAAAACTTTAATTTATGACATTGGAGAGGGAAAAGTAAATAAATGAAATAACTATTTTCAATTTTACTATTAAAGAGGTTTTCGCAGTGATGTTTTGATTTGTTTTTGCACATTTTAGATGTGCATTGTGCATTAATAACACTTTAAAAAACGCACAATATTAAAGTGACTAAACAAATAACAAAAATATCTGGAGAAACAACATATTTAGTATTTCTAATTTGTGAATTGAAAGATATTTATATGTAAATCTTGCAATGCGTTTTTATTTAATTAAAAAAATAATAATTTGGTAAGTAATTTAAAATCTTTGATAAAAGTGAATATAAGCCTGATTGCAGTATCAGTCACATTTTGTTTACTGAATGTAACAGAAAAGGAAAGTTACTTAAAGGAAGGAGGAAAACTATTTTTTGGACTATATTTAAGAGAAATTAGAGAGAGGCCGGGAGAGTCTAGACTCTGGAGAATGAAGAGGAGATAAGATATGATTAGAGAGAAAATTTCAGAAAAGAGAAAAGTAGAGGGCGGTGAAGTAAGATAGATAGAGTGAGAAAAAGAGAGAGAGAGATTGAGACAGAGAAAGAGAGAAAAACAGAGATATGTCGAATAGTGATATATACATATATAATATATA
>MUZC01000302.1:56406-79779 GCA_002072015.1 Radix auricularia | reverse complement strand
CCCCCCCTTTTTTTTTCCTGATACCGGTGCTGCTACCCCCACACCCCCCCACACACACTTACTTCAACCTACTCCTCCGATTTGTTTGTCTAGTCTATGCTTCCCTTAAAAAATATCTCTCTTTCTTCTTCTTTTTTTTGGTCTATATTTTTATTCCCAGTATTTCCTAAGAGGATATACTTGTAATCACAATATCTCTCTATCTCTGTCTATATATACTTGTACAAAGCCAGTGTAGGCACGCGCTGTGGTTAGATAGCTATTACAGCGTGGCACCACCACCACCACTATGTGATGGAGACAGCCCGAGTGCTCAGTGCTATAAACCAGACTGTGAGCTTTTTATCCCCCGGATTCGAGACAATTTTCTCTTGTTTTTCCCAGCGCGAAAAATTCACTGGTGGATCCTTTTATTATTTTTTTAAATGTGTAATCCTTCTTCTTGTATTCTTATCTTATTGTGGACGCCATCTTGTCCTCGGATCCTACCCGGTTTGATTAATAGAAAGGTGTTTGTCCCAGGTCGAGAGGTGAGTAGAAATTAAGGATACCATGTAGTAAGCGATCACTTTAAGAATTCAATGGTGGAAATAGGCTCATGCGGAATTTCCCGATTTTTAACCATTTTTTGAAATGTAAATACAATGCTTATACCGTTAAATATTTTAATTCACATCAATTGATAATTTTTCCAAAAAACATCGCAAATATTTTAGTATAATTAATTTAAGTCTTCATTGCTTATTTAACTCTATGACGCATCTTAAAATCTTTTACACAAATTCTTTTGTTTCATTTCCATTGGAACATATTTTTAAATTTAAAAATTCATCGAAATAACGCAAAGATTATTTTGTATTTAAAATGTCATATAAATCTCATATTTTGAGAAACACATTGTACAAATTAAAGTTATTATGTAAGACATTTGGACCACAAACTCGTTTAAAATTATTTGAATTATTATTCGAGTAAAAATAGTTGTGTAACATTATATGTTTATTTTGTATCAGACCACGTCAATAACTAGACATTACTTTTTTAACAATAGGTGATTTTCATTAATGATGATTATAATAATATAATAATCATAGTAATAATAAGAATAATAAATTATATTAATGATAATAAAATTTTAAAATAAAAATTTTAAAAAATTAATAAATAATAATAATAATAACAATAATAATAATAATAATAATGATTGATGATGAACTAAAATTAATGCTAAAATAATAATATTAATACCAATAATAATAATGTTAACACGAATACAATAAAAACAACAATATTTAAGAAAAAAGAAAATAATAATAACAATTACAATAAATAAAAATAATAATAATAAGGAAGATATTTAAATTACTTATTATAATTATTATTTTATTATGAATATCATTATTGTTTTTGTTGTTTTAAAGCGGGTGTCTAAGGCTTTTCATTTATAGTGTAAAGGCAGTTTACTTTATATTGCATACTATGAACATTTTTAGGAGAACACAAAATGTAAATCAGTTTATTATTCCGCAATTATTAAGATAAAAGTAAACTTAAATATTCCTGTGCAGTTACACAATTATTAATGAAACTTTTTAAATTGCAGGGAAATCAAACATATGGTAACTTTGTTATAAGAAAAAAATCACATTTTGTTCTACAGATTCATGGACTATACCAATCTCTGTTCATTTTAAAAATGGAAGTGTAACTGAGATTGATGAATTTGTGATCTAAATGTTACAATAACTGGAACTTTATTTCCTTACACAATGTTATTTCTTTGATTCACATCTAATTTACAGATTAATTTTTAAATTATGATTTACTTTTTTTTTTTAAATTTCGAATGGAGATGAAAACAATGAGACATATCTGATATTGTAGCGTCCAATTTACCATGTGGATCCCCCCTCCAAACCTTTAAAAAATAAAAAAAATAAAAATAAATAAAAAAATAAAACTTAAAAAAAAAATCATATGAATATTTAAAAGTATTTGTCAATATTTCTAGCCCATGACAAGAAGTTCATAAAAAGTTTTTGTTAATACAATTATTTGTAAGATAGGTAATAACAATAATGAATAAGTTTTTATTAAATTCTGATACTGTTTACAACATGTTTCATTAATAGAGTACATGACACTCGCGTTGATGTTAGGGTAGAAAATGAGTGCAGTAATTCGAGAGCATAATTAGCTAGGGCAATGATTTTTTTTTTTTCGTTGTGTTAAATGGGAACTTTCAAATTGTGAAATTGTACAGAAGATTAAATTCATTTTCACAGTTTAAAAAATCGCAGAACTGAACTGTAAACTCATTTTATGGTGTGATTCATAAAATACTAGAAAAGATATCTTAAATTAAACATTACTAAAGAATGAGTAATAATTTATTAAATGTCTAATTAGCTGTGCCTGAAAATGTGAAACTGACCAAGATCAATGTAGTTCAAGTAGCAATAAGCAAAAAAATAAATTCTGGTGTGGATAGTTAAAAAAAGCAGGACATTTACAAAGTTTATTTCAAATAAAATCCTGACATTGCCTATGATAAACGTAATGATTGAATATGAAACTTCCAAAAAAAAACAAAAAAAAAACAAAAAAAAATTTTAAAAAAAAGCAAAAAAAAAAAACAAAAAAAAACATGAGGAGAGAGTTTGAATTACTCTGAGGACATGGATTTGAATTAAAACTCTCAAGGTTTCCTTTTGTTTAACATTCGACACAATATACGATACAAAATACACGATACACAATACATGATATACATTAACCAATACACGATGTACAATACACGATACACAATACACAATACACGATACACGATACACAATACATGATATACATTAACCAATACACGATACACAATACACGATACACAATACACGATACACAATACACAATACATGATATACATTAACCAATACACGATACACAATACACGATACACAATACACGATACACAATACACGATACACAATACACGATACACAATACACGATACACAATACACGATATACATTAACCAATACACGATACACAATACACGATACACAATACACGATACACAATACACGATACACAATACACGATACACAATACATGATATACATTAACCAATACACGATACACAATACACGATACACAATACATGATATACATTAACCAATACACGATACACAATACATGATATACATTAACCAATACACGATACACAATAAACGATACACAATACATGATAAACAATTCACAATACACAACGTAGCAAGATAGCGTAACAAAGTCCGTCCTCAGAAGAAATAGACGAACGACGACTTTGGATTGCTAGCCCCACGCCCTGTCCCAAAAAAGTTATTTTAATTTAATTAAAAGAGAATTAATTGAAAAATAACTAGCACTAATATAGCGCGCTCCGTAACACAAGGTCAAGTAGAAACTCGTTTTTTAAAATTTATTAGATAATTTTAAAATAAAAACGGCATGCACGTCACCTTAATGAGTACCAAGTCTGTAACGAAAATAAATTGAACCATTGGTCACTACTTGATATGAAGACACACTAATAAGTCAAAATTTTGCATTAAATCTGGAGTAAAGAATTAAAATGTTGTCTTTGGCTTTTACAAAAATGCAATTATTGTGAGAAAAAAAAAACAGTGTTATTTGTGCACATTTACCATTTTCTTAATTTTAATACCCATATTATAAAACAATAACATGTAACATTTAAGATGTACCCAGACGTTCGTTAAAAAAAAACACTTTCGCCTCACATTGAAAATGGAAGGTTGTCTGGCCTTATGTTTACTATTAATAAATCCTTAATCTCTTAAAACTTCTACACAAAAAGGAAAATTTAGATTGGAAAATGATCTGAAAGCCGCATTTATAATTGTTTTTATATGAGACTAAACAAAGCCTTTGTCTTTTTAACAAAAAGAAAATCAATGGAATGAAAATTTTAAAAAAATATTTTAGTTTACATTCGTTAAGATTCATTGAACTCAAATAAATTTAGAAAAAAAAAAATGTTAATTTTAGCCTTTTTAAAAAAGTAAAAAATAATGTTAATGAAGTAATAATAATAATAACAAAATAATAATAACTCATTAAGACATAATTTCTATCCACGAATGTTAGCTATGGTTAAAACCTTTATATTTTTAGAACAGGGTATGTTCTCATGATTTTAAAATATGCCATAATTTAGCTTGTTCGTTAAATGTCCCCCTCTCATAATTAAAATAATAATAATCTGGAAATATTACCTTATATTCCCCTTTATTTTTCATTTCCATTGTATCTAAAAGAGTCATGGTTAAAAGCTAAAAAGATCGGGTTAGAAATCTTGCTCCAGACCTCTGGAATCTCACATATTAGTGCATATTAGTTATTGACAAATATAATAATACAATGTCAAGGATTATTTTAATTCCTAAAATATATTTATTTTCATAGCACCCCATATATAAAACTCAAATGAATCGTGAACACTTTTTTCTTACACCGCAGAGTGATGGTCGGCTATAACGACTAAAGACTACCATGTAATACAGTTTTACGAAATCAAATAACTAGAAACTCTTTCTCAGCGCATTATGTCCCAAAACGGCTTAATATGACGATGAAAAAGTGTCACTAACTCTACAAAACAATTCAGCAATCGAGAAAATGTTTATCTTATTGAGAAAGGGAAATACACAAATATATTTACATTTCTGAGAGCACTCAATGATGATAATAATTAATTAGAGTAAAATTACATTTCAATTTTTCATTATTTTGTTAACACATTTACAGTTTCAATATAAAATTCCACATCTGAAACGCTATGTAAAAATATAAGAAATTCTCTTATACTATTTTGTCCTTCTTTTTTTAATCTATTTTTTATATTTTTGTTTAATATATATATTTTTTTAGTTCTTGTTTAATTAGATTATGAAGATATATTTATTTTTCAAATCTTTTCACAAACGTTAAGATCTACTAAAAGTATGCATGAAAATTAAAGTGATACGCAAATTTAGACGCAATTTGAGTTCGTTACTCTAGTGTGTTTATTTTGTGCGTTATAATAAGTACGAACTTTTAATTGAATAATACTAAACCTTCTGGCTTCAATAATGTCCAGTCATATGTAATTACCTAGTCTGAGTCAATGGTACAGCTAAAATATTAAACCTCTTGTATAAAGTCCATTTTGACTGTCAAATATGTCAGTAAATGCGCGAGACTAAATGGCTAGTGTAACAGAGAAAGAACATATCAAAGTTATCTCAATTTAAAAGAAAAATACGTTTAAATGCAAGAAATGTTGCCTTTAATTATTATTGCCACCACAGAGGCTTCATTTTCTGTATCAATTTATTATAATAAAAGGGCATCTATTCACCCAATATAAACTCATAAAGCAATTTCACTAAATTGAAACAATGCTGTCAAAAGTTTCGAAGATTTGAAATTAAATGAATTGCTCCTATTGTTACCGTCAAGACAAAACTTGTAGATCTATATCTCTCAATTTGCGAGGCGCTTTTGGATTTTTTTTTACACGTCATGTCAATTATTTGTTACACTATTTTTTATCATTAAACATTTTACAATTTTATACGGGAGCACTAATTTATTTCAATTACAAATGAAACACATTAAATAGCTATTGACATCTTTATTAAAGAAAAAATACTTGAAAAATCGGAATTCATTTAAGAGAAGTGTTTGCAGTGTGCACTGCTGTTAAAAACACTTCAAAGGAAAGCTATATCAGAGGCGTCACTCGGGTTGGTATCACCCGGGGCGGCCCGCTCCCACCGCATTCCCCCTTATGACGCCTCTGAGCTATATCACCGCTTGTTATCATCGGTGTTGAAATATATTCTCTCTACATAGGTTTGAGTTGCAAGTAAACACTTTCCGTCATACAAGTGAAAGTAATAATATTTGGTATTTAATATAATATCTGCTTTAAACACGATTAGAAAAAGGAACCATTGCTATCAGTTTCATATTGTTGCAAAATTCGTTTGATGTGTTGACCTGTTGAATATTTAAATATTCGTATTACAAGAAAACAACCATAAACTTATTTTACCTAGTCTTTAGTGGTGATTGATTAAACATAACAAAAGTGTTCATATTTAATTAAAAAGATACTTATTATTTTAACGGGCTGCAAGTTCTAGAGAATGAAAATTCATCTCAGTGAAAATATGAGTGCTATACATGAAATTTAAACAAATTGAGAGTATCGGACGATTTAAAAACAATAAAATGTCCACACAGTAATTTGACGACTTGATATTTTTTGTGTGCTTCATATTCTTTATGGAAAGTTACTTTCGAACATCCGGGCACATAAATAGGAATAAAAGTGCGCATCGAAGCAACTAGTAACGTGTCATGTACTAGACAGGAAGTGGACCGGAAATGTGACTCAACACCATCCTCTTACTTCTGTTAATTAAAGACGTTGTATCCCCGACCCACAGCCCCGTTTTGCTCGCTGTCTCAGTATTTAGTCAATCGAATTCCTGATGTTTCACAAGATAAGATATTAAAACCTGAAGTTCAGTTATGGGGTATAGATCTATATATACTTTTTGCTTCCACTAAAATATAAGTAGTTAATATCGCATAAAGTTCTTTATAATAACTTGTAGACTCTATGAAATCGTGCCAATATGTTCAAATACAACATTCACATGAAATCGACGTCAGAGGCCGTCCTTAAATGACGTCACGCGTTTTGTGCTGATTTTTCACCTCTGTTCCCAATTGTCACAGGTTATGATAAAAGGTTAGAACACCTTTATTATGACGTCACAAAGCTTTGAAGCGCCTCGCCCCCCCCCCCCAGCAATAAAAGCCGAATGACTTTTTAGCAAAATGAGCATGTTTCAATTACTTTATTTTCATTTTAGTATGTATTTCGTGTTAGGCAGCACTCTAATAACCTAACACACGTGAGGCCATTTAAAACCTTTTATTGAAAATTGTGCCTTTTGATGTGACGTCACAATTTTGAAACAACCCCCTCCCTTTCTAGGTTTATTGACGTCAAAGCGCATGATCATAATTACTGTTTGTCCTTTTTATTTTACCTACAAACCCACAAGTTTTTTGTTTTTTTAAAAATATGTGTATCGTGTTTTTCGTTCTTATTAATAGAAACTCAGATATTTGTTCTCGACTTATTAATAGTCTCGATGGTTATTTATTAATGGCAATGTGAACTGAAGTGACACTAGCCGTTGAAAAACTTCAAATAAGTAAAGGGGGAGGCGGGCGGTGGAGAAAGTTGTGGAAAAAAAACGCGTGTCAATTATATATATAGTTTAACAAATTTTGTTAATTATTTACTTTTTTTTTGGAAGGTTGACCAAAAAATCTTGTGTTACGTTAGAAGTACGCTGTGACCACTTCAGTATGCGCCTACTAAACGCTTGTGATTCAAATGTGAATAATTTTATAACATTGTAAACTGTCACTGGCATCTGTGGCTTGTAACATTTTATATTTTTATGAAATACATCATGTTTCCGAAAATTGAATATAATCGAGCATTCTTGAAATAATGAAGCATTTGTTGTTGTTGTTTTTTTAAATTATATATTGGTTTGACTACAATACTCTCTTTACATACCATGAGAATAACTATAAAATATGAAATTTTATTTTAAGATCAAATTTAGGGAATCCAATATTTCACTGCTGCATTCTTTGNTATATATATATATATATATATGTATAAAATTGTTTATTTAATATGTTTGTGACTAGGTTGACTAGAATATAAAAAGCTATTGAATACAATTAATATATCTTTTTATTTTAGTATGTTCTGCCGATATACCATAATAATTAGCTCTCTTCCGTGGCAACCCCCACCATTCCCAAAACACCTTCCAGGAAGATCTTTTTTTTAAATTTAATGTTCTTCTAAAGGAATAATGCGTCGATGACTTCTAACATTTTATCTAAACTATTCATCACTATTAATTATAACCAATACATTTAAGGAAATAACTTTGATTAAAATGTAAGTTCCAATAACAAATAATGATTTATATTTCCTACAGCTTAATTTTATTTTAAAACTTCCTTTATTGTCTTTAATTTATATTTAAAACGCTTACTAATTTATTTCTTTAATGACAAGGTAAGGGAGGGGGAAAAGGTGGTTGCCTCATATAAATACAGAGAGATCCATTAGGAGCTCACTGGTACTTCATAGGATGGTGTACTAAATAAATCTAGTTACGATTATTTATTCGACTAATTTAAAATACAATTTTGCAATTTAATTGAAAATAAGTACGAAAGAGGTTGTAATGTGGATTTCAACAAAAATAAATGAAACAAAATTTAGTCACACGAACGTTTTAACTTAAACATTAAATGACATATTTATTTGTTCTCTCTTAATTAATTAGAAAATATTTTATACATTAAGCAAAACAAAACAGTAACAATTAAAATGTCTTTTAAAATTTTGCTGTGATAGCTTTACCAAAAACACCACGAACAACAAGGACAATCTCACCAATTTTAATTCCCTTATTATAAAACTTCTCAGAATTAAACACACTCTGCGTTCGCTCCTCGTCAAAACTTCACGTCTCTCTCTTTCTCTCTCACACACGAGCACACCCCCCCCCAGTTACTCACACACTAAACCCGAACTTACACACTTAGCACAAGTTCAAGATAAGCATTAACAAAAAAAAAAATGAAAGAAAGAAAAGAAAAAGTCTTGATCTTCTTACTACCAGAGCAATATATTGAAGGACCCCACAGAAGCAAACCAACGCCCCACGACCAGACCCTCTCTCTCTGCTCGGGCGAATTAATGTTTGCTCAGCGGTTCACAAGTTGTCAATCAACGACTACATCTACACATGTCGCTTGTTTTTTTTTGTTGTTGTTGTTGTTATTCTCCTTGTCTCGACTTCAAAAACATAACAAAGCATTGACTAAAATCTAATTTCTTTGTATAACATTAAAATTCATCTTAATTCGTGTGCTGTTGTATCCATTTCTAGATGTGTTTTTTAGCACCAAGCAAATGTCTTCATTTGAATTTCAGACAAATTTTATGTCTAACGATGCAACATTCTGAGATGCGCTGAGAGAGGAGCAGCGCCGTCACAAATTTATCCCTGGTGCACAAGTTACTTACGAGAATTCCTAAGTCATGGAGTTTTTTCTCTCCCCCCCCCCACTCTCTCTATCTCTCGTCTGATTAGTGATTTAAGGTCTATGAGGTAGGTCTCGAGGCGAGTGAATGGGTGAGGTCGAGATGGTGGAAAGTGGTGGGGGGGGTGGGTAGGGGGGTCATGCTTGGCTCGACGTGCGTGTGAGTGGTGCCGGTGAAAGTTGTGCCAGGTAGAGTGAGTGGTTCGAACGTGGACGTGGAGTGGGGAGCGGGGCGGCGGCGTCGGCGGTGGTGAAGACGAGCGGTTCTCAAGTTGTATTGTGTTGGACAGCGCTGGGAGAGAATGTAGAAATAGGGATTGCCATCAAGCCGGTATTTTCCAATCGTGCAACATTGTTGGGGCAAGTCGTCTTTTATGTCCCATGAGGGTGGTGGGCCCATTAGGATGGTGGGCCTATGAGGGTGGTGGGGTGGTGGGCCCATGAGGGTGGTGGGCCCATGAGGGTGGTGGGCCCATGAAGGTGGTGGACCCATGAGGGTGGTGGACCCATAAGGGTGGTGGGCCCATGAGGGTGGTGGACCCATGAGGGTGGTGGACCCATGAGGGTGGTGGGCCCATGAGGGTGGTGTGCTCATGAGGGTAGTGGGTCCATGAGGGTGGTGGGCTCATGAGGTTGGTGGGCCCATGAGGGTGGTTGGCCCATGAGGGTGGTGTGTTCATGAGGGTGGTGGGGTGGTGGGCCCATGAGGGTGGTGGGCCCATGAGTGTGGTGGGGGGCGTCGAACATTTTTGGTATATGCAAATCTAGAGGTTGTACACAACTTTAAATATATGCTCATAACTTTTGTAGATGATCACGTATTTTAAACGAAGCATAAATACTTATGTCTCTTTTTTAATCGAACAACTCATTGAATAGTGTAAACAATTGGATTATCATAATTACCCTCAAAAACCCTGATGTAACAAACTTTGCACAAATATATTTCAAAATTTTGTTTATTTATCAAATAAAGCAATATTTAGCTTTTTAAAAACTAGTTTATTTCGATAATCCATGATACACGTATTCTCTTTCTTCCCAAATCAATAAAGAAAAACATTTGGCGAAAAGTCTTTCTCTTTTTGAGCCCAAATCAATGGAATTCATTATAAACACATCTTTTAAACTTTACTTTCAAAAGTAATTTAAAAGCAATAAAATATTTCTTTTTATGATAACAGTATTTATTATACATCGTAGCCATAATTATATAAACATTGATAAAGATATTTTTATTTAAATTATAGGAAAAATAAAGATGAACCGTTTTAAATATACAGTTGCTGATTGAAATGTACTCCTAAAGTACACTTGTGTATTATTATTATTATAGAAATTAAAGATCGGTCGAACATTCTCGAACATATATATATCGGGGCTTACTCATGCATTTCCTAGAACCACTGAAACGATGAGCTGGGCGGAGGTAGAAAATAAAAACTAACGAAATCTCTTAAAAAGTGGGGAGGGTTGGTTGTGGGTGGGAAGATACGGAGAGATAAGGAAGGCCCCACAGAAAGAAAGATGGTGGGCAGACAAATAGATAGAGAAACAGGCTTAGAGATACAGTGAGTGATATAGGAGGACAGGACGGAGGAATGTGAGGAATATCGTGAAGAATGGCCCAGAAGAAGGAGTGAGTGAGCTTAAAGATAGAGCAAACAATAAACAATAGAAAAGCCCAGGTCACTCATCTGTCTCATTCCGTAACGCTATGGGACATAGTACAGCAGTCCATAGCATCTAAAAAATAAAGGTATCATTTTGGTAACGAGATTATCAGAGCGTGCGGTGTTTGTCGCCGTAAAATAATATATGACGTCAATTTTTTAGCTTTATTTTAATTTTGGAAAGGGGAGCGATGTAAAAAAGAACATTGATTCAAACGCCTGCAACAACATTCACGTAAAATACTTGGGCTTTTGAAAAAGTTGGCGCTATTTTCTTAACGTAAAGCAAGGACGGCAACGCTTTTCCCTGGTGTTCTTTTTTGATTCCCAAGACAATATTTACAAATCTTTCAAATACTCTTTAAAAGACATTTTCTCTTTAACCATACCAGTAGAGTTGTCTTGTTGAGAATTAAGGGACTGAATAAAAGAAAGTCCAATGTTTAGTGACATACATTACGCAATCATAAAGTTTTTCTTATAATAAAAAAAGTTTAATTTTTATAATATGAAATTTAGGAAATACCCCCCCCCCCGCTTTAAAATGAAAATCATAAGATTTTTATGGGGAACAAATCTCTAAACCTTTTTTTACCCTATGAGTATTTTGATCAAACTTTTCCACTCTTTAAGTTTTGACAACGAACATCAGCTAGTCACAACTAGTGATACTCACAGGGGCATAACCCCATAACTAGTTACAACTGGTGACACTCTCACAGGGGTATAACCCCATAGCTAGTTACAACTGGTGACACTCTCACTGGGGCATTAACCCCCCTAGCTAGTCACAACTGGTGATACTCTCAAAGGGGTATAACCCCATAGCTAGTTACAACTGGTGACACTCTCACTGGGGCATTAACCCCCCTAGCTAGTCACAACTGGTGATACTCTCAAAGGGGTATAACCCCATAGTTAGTCACAACTGGTGACACTCTCACAGGGGTATAACCCCATAACTAGTTGCAACTGGTGACACTCTCACAGGGGTATAACCCCTAGCTAGTCACAACTGGTGACACTCTCACAGGGGTATAACCCCTAGCTAGTCACAACTGGTGATACTCTCACAGGGGCGCTACCCCAACCTATTCTTAAGGGATATAACACCATTTGAAGACAGGTGACCCCATCCATAAATTTGAAATCAAATAATATTATTCATTATGCGTCATGAATATTGGTTTGTTGGCTTTTTTAAGTTCAATAAACGTTATAGTTTGCACTATAATTGGTCAGCATAATAGGTCCGTAGAGGAGAAGCATATCATAAATGTAGGATGCCGGAAGTGTATGATATCACCAAAACAGGTTGCCAGAAGAGCAGGATACCACTAGAAACAAACTGAACAGATACTAATTTGCCAAAAAATGTTAACTTAGAAAAGCACGATTTTATTGTAATTTAATTAATTCAATGTAACCTTAATCAATAAATAATAATAATAATAATAATAAAATGATGATTTATATAGCGCTGTATCCCAGCAAGGAGCCAGGCTCACAGCGCTTTACATGGAAACAAAAAGACATATATAAATAAAAAAGAAACATTCATAGCATATTAACTACATAAATAACAATACGGTATACTCAAAACATCAGCTACGCTAATCAATTACAGAAATGTGGTTTTATTATTTTTGAAAATAAATTTTAAAAAGATGTGTCTTAAGTGCAGTCTTAAATGCTATTCCTTTTCCCCATCACATGCCATTAACCCAAGGTATACCATCCAGTGCGCTTATAACAAGCTAGATATCCATCACGGTTCAAGGCCATGTGTATCATCCTTATCGTAGTTGTTCTATAGCCAAGTTAATTAATCCGCTGTGTCAGTGAGGTTACAGTGTAACACACCGATGTATTACACTTGCTGTGTTTAGTTGGAGTAACACATGTTAAAACTTTGTTATGATTAAAAAAAAATACCATCATGAGTAAAGTTAAATTTTTCTCAACGAGAAGCCTTTCCTATGAAATATAAAACTAGTTAGTGTTTCGTTTTCATAACATCTCTTTGTGTTGCTCTATTCATACAAAAAGTAGTGTTTGGTTTTAATTATGTTATCCGTAGTCCATAAGATTACTATTGAGTTTTCTAAGTTACGAAGGCAGGTTATAGTTATTCTTGAAATTGTGTCCCCTTTATTTAAAATTGATGTTAAAACCTCTTCTAATATATTCATATAAATCCTGACGATTGAGGATTTAAAAAAAATTTATCTTTACAGAAAGACATTGTAAGCATTAGAGAATTATTTTAGGACATTTTAAGAAATTTAAAAATATTTCTGTATATACACTTTCCAATACCTATTAAAATATTTTCCTCATTTCGTAACTCGAGTTACCTTGCTGTAATACGTTATCATCTCCATTCTATCATTTGTCACTAGCCAAATACCAATAAAAATTTTCAGTTTTATCTAGGTACTAGTTACAAAGCCCGTCCAAGGATGGGAATAAAAGTAAGGTGACATAATAGGAAACTACAGCGCGAGTGGTGGGGTACGAGCGGTGCCATCCGTGGGTTGTTGGTTACTAAACAATTTACTTCAAATATGGAAAGTTTAATTCAGATAGCAGTAACACTACATCCACACCAACTGACTCCAAGATGAAAATGGAACGTCAATAACAATAGTCGTAGCACAGGTCTCTCGGTGTACTTGCTTACAATAAATGTCAGAAGTGACCATATAGCTGTTGCTTATAAACTGGACGCTCTATTTTGGTAGTTGTTTTGCAGAAGCGTTTGCAGGACATTGGCGTCGAAGGGCAAGGGATGTGGGCCCTCGTTTTGTTTGTTGGCCCACGTTGCCTTCAGTTACCTTCAACGGCTGCTGTAGTATGAATGTCATCCATTAAACCAGTATATTTTCCACTCTCAAATTTGTTTGCTTTGTTGGAATGTAATTAAGCCTGTTGCTTTCAGTTTTGACGTATGCATCTACGAAGTATTGCTGAGTCAGTTTTCCGGCACTAAGTAACTGGTTAAATTCATCTCTGATAGCAAATCTGTGACTGCAGTATCGCACTTGGGTTATGCTTGTCCTATGATTTACGGCTGGGGCCCTTCGTGAATTGTTTGTAATGTTGCAGGGTGGTAGTTCATTAACCTTAAATCTGGAGTCCAACTTTGTTCGCCAAAACAAAATAGTGAAGGATATATATACCATTGGTTCAAGGTTGGGGTCAAGAATGTTAATCCTTTCAGTCCTGTCATTTTTCAAAGACATGAAATTTATTAAAAGGTTACGTGCCCATGGAAGCAAATGCCAAAGCACTATTAATAGAAATAGAAGGGATGTTTTGAATGAAGTTTTTGTGATGCTGGGTATGAACGTCTGTCATGAGACTCTCAATTAAAGGAGAGGCACGGATTGGTTAAAAGTGGACTTTGTTTTTCGAGCAGCAAACACTAATTTTTTTTTTGTCTTGGGACCTTTCGGCTGGGAAGTGTTTGGCATTGAAATATTGGCAGCGTATGTTGAAATCGCCGCAACTGGTGGTACGTGTAATTTTTCGTCAAACCTGTTCATGTCCGCGACGATGGTGTTACCGCGAGAGGCTTTTGCGTGGCGAAGTGCATGACGATCATTTTCCCTTATTTTGCTTCTTTGTTGATCTGTTAGTTTAACCCGGACCGTTCCTTGACGCCGGGCTTGTATTTCCCGTTGACTGGCGGTGAAGTCATGTGACCTGTTGCGACGCAGTATTCGACGCATTACATTAATACGCCGCTTAGCTTCTTCAATACTGACGACGGAATGCTGTCGTTGCTGTGGCATGTTGAAAAGGGATAACAGTAATGATTAGCAGAACTGACACACTTCAAGATTACAACACAGTACTGAATGATAACAAGAACCGAACCAAAACGAATTCGTTTTGAACGTTCGCTTTAATATATTTAATTTGTCATTCAGATTATTTTTTTCTGATTGGCAATGGGAATCTTTAGGAGTTTGAGGGACCAATCGCTATCGATGACCGCACAAAAATTAGCCTTTTATTATATATGATTATTGAATTTATCAAAGGTCAGCATTAAGAAGAGTGGACAAACTATTGGCCTCTCAGCTGCTTCCTTTCTGTCGATATAAATGTATACTAAATGCGGTCTGCGGCGTAGCATACGCTACAGACTTGATCGTAAGTAGTGCAAAGACATTAAGGGGGGGGGGGAGAACCGACAAAAAGTACATCACGAAGAAATGAGGACAATGCTAATAAACAGCTGTGTTGCGAAGTCAAGTTCGAAAAGAATGTGGGAAATGAACGGACAGAAATACAAACATTTTTAAAAATTAAAAAAGTAATGTTTTTGCTGGGTCTTGAACCTTCCGCGTTTTAGACGAATGTAATAACGCCTACACTACAAAATACATGCTATTCTGTTACCCAAAAGAACAAAGTAATTGACTGCAATTCAACGCATTGTTGGTCTCGATGACCCCCCACCATGTTGCACATTTTTTTCTTGCCTGCTGATTGGTCGGTGGGGTTAGACAGCTAGCTTGGTGTCCGGCATACTTGAACCATGAGGGAAATTATATATATAGATGTTTATGAGTCAATCAGTAAAGAGTCGATTGTCAAGCTATTCAATTGTCCAATCTTCTATTTGTCTTTTACAGACAGAAAAAAATGTTTGATATAGTAACCCTAGTTGTACATTGAATACCGATGTTTAGAAAACATAATGATAAATACATTTACAAATTTAAGGACCCACCGAATTACAAATTGTGTCCATGATTCTTCTAATATGGGGATATTTAAATAATTAATTTTCATTAGATTGAGTTTCAAATGCATGCAGTTTTTTTGACTCCCAGCGATTGTTGTTCGTTAGGTTTTCAGTCGTCAGAATTCGGTCCTTCTAACAATTGTTGTACATAAACCTTATGGATTTAATACATTCAGAATTAAGAGATGACACCAAAATGCCACAAAAATTACTAATAACTATTTCAGACAAATATTGAGAACTGTTACAGAAATTACCCAAAACTATGGAAGAGACTACTAAGAATTGTCTCAAAAAATATTCGAGAAACTTCGATAAACGTTTCTTACAATTATCAGTTAAAACTGTCGGAACGTCATAAAAATTTCTATAAGAGATTCCTAGCTGTAAAAGTCGTATACTGTTATGGTTACGCATTTAACAACTGTAGAACATGCACCTTGTTCACGGGATCTTTTAAACACATTTTCTTGGACAAGCTTGATACCTCTGTAGGTTTGGTCTACATGAGTTCTAGATATCTTTATAACTCTTCCGTGCTAACCGCTCTCTAATCCATAACATGTAGCCTAATTAATAATATTTTTTTTAAAAAAGTCTTCAGATTTTTCAACACGGATTTCCTTATCATCCCATTCCCTCGATGTTTACGGAAGATTATTCTATAACTTTGGTGCATTCGCTGCTAAAAAACTGAACTCCATGGTATTTCTGTATGTGTTGAGCATCATCTGCTTCAGAATTAGGTCAACATCTCAACAACAAAACAATAACGATAACAACAACTACAGCAGCAGCAACAGTAGCACATTTTTTAAAAAATCATGAACTCCCATGCAGTTAATTAATTCATATCAAGGGGATTCACTCTTTCTTTTTTTAAAGAACTCTGTACTAAACCATGTATCTCCCTCAGCATGTGTCATCTGGTATAACGTCAAGAGCAATGACTGGCTAGGAGCTGCTAATTGTCTTTGTTTACGTGTCAAATATTCAGCCTGTACACTCACATTGAGTTCGTCAGCTGAACCCTGTCCGTAGATTTAGTTCGTGTTTAAGCCGAGCGTCCGTATCTGTTAGAGATCTCGTGCTCTTAGGGGTGTTCTTTGTTATTTCAAGAAGCACAGCAACAACTGAATTGTGTGGGTTAGAGTGCCTGTTTATCCGCTTGCCCTGGGGACACCTGTGTGTTGCTACAAATGTTTACTAAACTTTTGAAGTGGTCGAGGAAACAAAATTAGATTTTTAAAATTTTCTATCCTTTAACGACAGAAAATTTATTTCAATACATCTCTCACTTCACGTTTTTAACGGAAAGACAAATAATAAATGTAAGACAAAATTGTTTATAATTATTTGAAACAATTTTTTTGGTGGGGGGGGGGGGGCAAACCCTATTTTCTTGTCACATTTTATGACAACATGGGTTGGGACGGGAACAAGATGGGAGCTGTCGTGAGAGGGGCGCATTTTTTTGTTTTGGAGACTTTCCTGCCATTACTGTCACGCTATTCTAGTGTAAGATAGCATCTGAAATGTATTTTGTAAAGTTAACATTTGAACTATTAAAATAGATGCTCATAAAACTTGACTAAAACAGAGAATTGTGTTCATTTAAATTAGCGTAGACTCCCAGTAGCGGAAAAAAAACATTTTAACGATCACGCAAGTGATAATGAACTCCAGCAATCGATCTTCCACCAAAACCATCAAACCTTTTAATAGAACTGCTGTAAATAGCTTGATTCTCAATGCATTGATTAAAATAGGAAACGCTTTGCGATATCTTCTGTTAGATGTGTGATTTAACGCGTTTTATACTCATCTATCGTTAAGACAAATTCTTTATATAGATCCATTTTAGAAACGACGAAAACATTCTACAACTTTGTTGTACCGAACAAACAGCTATCGTATGTGCTGTTCTATTCGTGCTGTCTATTTGTGCTAATTGTCTCTTTGTGCTAATTGTCTATTTATGCAAATTGTCTATTTGTGCTAATTGTCTATTTGTGCTAGTTGTCTATTTGTGCCAATTGTCTATTTGTGCTGCAATATCTTTTTAATGAAAAACATTGCCTTAAAAATAGTAACTTTTGTAAGGAAATTCGGCTTTTTTGAGCTGTGAAGGGGTTCCACAGTGCTTGGCTCCCTATGATGTCCACTTTGGTGACCAACATATCCAGCGACCGTCCATGAACGAAAGACTCGTGTGCTGAGCCGAAGGCGGGGGGGGGGGGAACCGAAATTATATAGGGATGAAGTAGATAATTCCATCACTTTTTGTGAGTTGAGGTACATGGAGGCCACATCTGTCTCCGTGTTCCTGGATGTCCTGATGGCTCTCTCCTAAAGAAGTCCACACGCTATAAGTTCGATCTGGGAGAGTTGGAAGGGGGGAGGGGAGTCATCCGTATGAATAGGTTGATGGTTGGGCCGAGAAAAGAAGAAACCTAACAGGCGGTAAACGTTCTTCAAGTAGAGCGAAATTAAATTAGCACAGAAGTGCACCAATCAGTGTACAAGTACTAATGCGATGTGTCTTTAAGTTTACAAGATTTACTTGGCACACTTCAAAAAAAAATAATCGTAAGCTTAATATGAGTGTTTTAAAAGTAATCTTTAAGTATTGATAGAGGCGTCGCTAGGGTTGGTGTCATCCCGGGCCGCCCCCACCCCCCACCCCTCAAGACGCCACTAAGTAGAGACCTTTTATTTTTGAATAACTACAAACATGATAATTTTCTTTTTTTTTTAAAATTTGATTGTGAGAATGGATGCTTTGCCATCCATCCATTTTAATGAAGGTAATAAAAACCCCTTGTAATTGTAATTGTACTTGTCTGAAAAATGATAACAATTTGTTCCTTTGTTTGTTTTCACGTTTCTCTAAAGACAAAATACTATTTTTAGGGCTGCGGAAATTAACGATTAATTTCTTGATTAATTGGTGCAAATTTTATCGATTAAAATTATTTTAATCGATAAAATAGCAATGAAAGAGAGAAAGTGTGTTATGAGGTATCCTCATTTATTTATAAATAATTAATAATTAATAATAGTTTGCTTTTTTAATGTACAAACTTCTCCATTAAAAAAAAATGTAAAGTGTAAACATGAAAATAAGATGTTTTCATAAGGAAAATTATATTCAAAATTAAACATTGCTTTTACTTAATTAACAATAACAAAATTTAAATTCATTTACATTACATTGAACTTAAATTTAAAAAATGTCAATTGCCTGTTTTTGTTCCTTCCCTTGAAATTTTTAGTTTAATGACGTCATACATCTTATTTTTAGCTTTCATCAAAATTATCGATTAATTATTCGGTAATTTTTTTAAAAGCTTAAGTTTAAATTTAAATTAACAGATAACAGCCCTAATTATACTAGTACGCGAAGGTTTTGGATCATGGACTATTCCTATTCGTGAGTATGAAGATTTATAAAATTAATTTTAAAATCATTAATCTTTTTAAAATGAAATATAATTTATAAGCAATAGTAACAGTATTAAAATTAGAATAATGATTTTAATATTAATTTATTCAATCTTCATTTTTTGTAAATTTCTGTTGGCTGACATAATTTTGTGGCGGATATCCGGACTAGCCGGATTTCTCCGTAAATTGATATTTGCGGCTGATTTTCGGCGGATTACGAAATATTTGGATGAAATTCAACTGAAGCCAGGTCAATAATGAACTCATTAAACTTCAGCAATAAAACACTTACAATACTTGAAAAAAACTATTATTATTTTTAACAATAGAAAAAAAATTATGTGCATGAATTCATTCCCCTCATTCAGTTTCTGTCACTCAATACCTGATAGACACTTAGAATATCAGTTATAATTGTCATGAATAAAACAAACGCCATGTAATTTATCAGTTGTTAGGCTAATGTGACGCGCCACAGGTTTTCCGGCGGATATTTGGTGGACGAAAGTTCGGCGGCGTATTTGGCGCATGACGTCGGCTGAGGGGTCTAATCGTCATCAGAGGGAGAAGTCCATACTGTCCATGGTCCATAGTGACCATAAGTCCATACCGTAGTAGACCATAGCCATCTAAATCTAAATCTATTTGGGGTTACCAACAGTTTTAACAAAATAATAACAAAATTGTTATTAATATTATTATTTTTTTGGTCGGATAAAAAAGTTCCAAGTAGAAAATTATTGTCAGCCAGCTGAACATACTCCACAAAGTTGATAATATAGGATAATAGGGATATTCAAAATTTATTTACGTTACAACTAGTCGATTGGTGTTCAGATGAATATTTTTATATAATTTTTTTTTCTAAAATGCCAAAAATTGAAATGAAATAATTATTAGTAAAATACTACTAAAGACGTATAATACCTACTGTAACAAACGTAAACATAGCAATGATATAATAATACTATTTTTTATGATAAATGACTAGTCCTTGTTTTATTATGATTGGGGCTACAATCATGGGTGGATTCTAGGGCGACAAGGAGAGAAATTCGCCCAACCCCCTAAATTTTAGAAAAATGTCATAAAGTTGTTGAAATAAAACTGAACAAAATTTCCTCAAAGTTTATTACATTGAAGGCACTGTACATATATCAAGCATAAACAGATTATTATATCTGCAAGTATAACTGATTACATTGTTGTAATGTTTAAAATAATGGTTTCAGTGTCGAAAAGTTACTATACAAATAAAATAGATTATAAAATTATAAATTACAAATAAAATAGATTATAAAATTATAAATTACAAATAAAATAGATTATAAAATTATAAATTACAAATAAAATAGATTATAAAATTATAAATTGTGCTTGTTGTTACTGTAAGAGCCAATGAGGTCCAAAAAAAAAAAAAATCTCCATCATGTGGGAAAAATGGTTTCATCTAAAAACTCACACAGAGTCATTCATTCTGTTTTTTCCCTTTTACTCGTTTTAAATTTCCATACATCACAGCAGGTTTAACTCTCCTCGATTAAATTGTCAAAGTCGTAATATTCAGAAATATATCAGCCATGGCTTAATGCTTAACTGCGAGTAGTTCTAGTTTTGTCATCAAAAAGGGATGCGAAACTAAAATGGGAAATGATGGTTTAATTTCTACACAAAAACGTGTTTCCAGCGATGATATAATAGAATCAAGTGAGGGTATAAAACAGTTATTCTAAAATAATCCCCAGGCAAATCAAGTTTTGGATTTTTCCCTGTTCATTTGTCTTCCAGCTTGTCGTGATGGTTGAATGTCAACACCTTTTGTAACTCTAACAATTTCTTTATAACTCTCATCACAATTCTGTCAATCAACAGCTAATTTATTCAACAATTCTGTCCATCAACAGCTTTAATGTAGTCAACAATTATGTAATGTATTTTTGTACTGCCAATAAATCTAAATGCACTGATTACAATTTTTGGGGTCACAGCTTCTAGCTTTGATGAATATTTTTGGAATCGCTTCGGCATCCTTCCGTCTCGCGAGACGATGGTGCATCACCGTTACGTTGGGTTGCATTTTCTCGAGTGGCTGTGCAGTCCTATCCTTGAGTGACAGTCTTTACCACAGTTTTTACACACGAGTTCTGTGCTTCCAAATGTCTTGGCCTTTCTCCTAGCTCTTCTGTCTGCAGCCTCCTCCATTCTTCCCTCCTTGGCTACTATGACGCCCTCTTTGACAACTGTGCGCCACGTAGATCGGTCTTCTGCCTTACACTCCCAGTCACTTGTAAGTATTTTGGCTGCTTTCATGTCCCTTTGACAGACATCTTTAAAACGCAAGCGTGGGCGACCCGTTTTCCTCTTTCCTGAAGCAAGTTCACCATATAGGAGGTCCCTCGGGATGCGGCCGGGGCTCATTCTTTTAACATGTCCTAGCCATCTCAGGCGTCTTTCGCTAAGAATTGAGAACATGCTTTCTATGCTTTGTATAATAACTAAACAAACAACGAATGGAGCAGTTCTTACAGCACAAAGTAACTTAGGTGCAACTTGCCTGCTTCTCCAGATTGTTCTAAACATTCCAGTTGTTTAACAATTTCTGCGACATTTTCATCAAAAGTCCGCAAGCTATTATTTGTATGTGTCCATCTTGTTTCACGTAGCAAAAGAACATCTGGAACTAATTGTCTTCGCTGATTTCTTTTCCGGAAAAGACTATAATTGACTTAATTGTTCCTTTTGTGTTTCGTACAGCGTACACATTATTTAAATCGTTCACAACAAGACTTAGTTTATGTGAACTGCAATGTACTAATCCTGCTTTTGGGTATTTTTATCGAATTATTGCTTGGAGTCCCCCTTATTTACCTGCCTTTGTAGATCATCCGTCGTATCCTGAACCAAAAAGCTTTGTCATATCTAGTCCAAATTTTAATGAATTTTAATGATGATGTTGGCTAAACTTTCAGCTGGTCTATCGATATTTGGAATATATCCCAGGAATTCTTCTGTGACCATCATTTTCCCATTTTGTTCTTTGACAAATCTAGCACCAATTGACAGCTGCCCAATGCCTGAAATGTCATTTGTCTCGTCGGCAAGTACAGAAAATGCAACTGAATTATTTGCTTCAGGAACAATGTCTTCACGCAAAAGAGACCCACAAATTTCGATTAAAGTGTAGTTGCCGATATATACTTAGCACTACAAGAACCAACTGACTAGTGATTACCGAAAACATATATTTATCTCCAGATTCAAAACGAAACTCAAATAGGTCATAAAAATTACCAGAATTTGATTCTTTTCCACGAAGTGCTAAATCATGCATGCCCAAAATAGGATTGTAGAAATGATGGAACCCAGATTGTTGCGATTTTCTAGAATTTGTCTTCTAAATGATAAGTTCAACTAATCATCTGTAGCAACTGCTTTGTCTTCCAATAATGCAACATCTTCATTGTCAGTTAAATTAAAAAACGTGTTCTTATGCGCCCCCCCCCACCTGAAAAATTCCTATCGACGCCCATGGCTAGAACTAATGAAATGTTTTTGACATTCCTATAGTTACAAGAGCTGACAAGACTTAGCACAACTATTTATTTTTTATTGAAAAAAAAAGCTTTAATAGCTACATATATACTAAATTAGAACGAGGTAAAAATAAGGAAATTTTGTTTTGTTTTTTGAAAAGAAAACTCCGTACAACGCAGCGTATTATATGGAGAGATCTCCTTGCATTACTGGGAGAGATCTCCGTTTAACGCCGTGCATTACTGTGAGAGATGTCCATATAACGCCGTGCATTTCTGGGAGAAATCTCCGTATAACACGGGCGTTATTGGGGGCGGGGGGTATTTGCGTATAACGCCCCCCCCCCTTTTTGAATTTTGAAAATAATTATTTTCAATATCTCAATTTTATAGATTTTTAAAACGTGTAATTAAAATTACCTATAATTTAAAAACTTCAGAGACTTAATATATATTTTTCAATGAATTTTTTTTTAGTTCAGTCACAAATTAAAGAAAACATTTTTTTTAAAAAGTTAATATTAGCTTTAAAATGAGTAATGAAGTAAAAACTCACAAAAACCCACGTGTATGCACTTATTACCACAAATTGTATACAATATTAAATTAAAACACCGAGACACTAATAAATTACCGCCCTACACTCGAGACACTAATCCTAATAAAGTCACACCGAACAACCAATCAACCCATACGCACACTCATATCACCTCTTCCACCCCCTAAACTTACACACCAATCCCCCCCGTTACCCCCCCCC
>MUZC01000302.1:42684-56289 GCA_002072015.1 Radix auricularia | reverse complement strand
GGGGGGGCGAGGGGTGGGGGGGGACGCAGGAAGCCCATCGCCAAACCCGTCAGGTAGATAAATCTAAGTTGAACATTCGGAGACTCGCGGAGGGGCCCACTAGCAGTAGCACTCTTGTTTGTTGCCACTGTTCTGGCTATTAAAAGTAACGACCGAGAAAGTGATTTTCCATGAATGCGGACACAAGTTGCGTGCGGCTAGTTTGGGTAATGAAGAACATGAAAAGATGGGTAAACTGCGTTACGTCATAGCCGTCCGCGCTCTGTGCCAGGATTTTTTTTTGTAACGGAGCCATTAACGTGTGGTATTGCCAGGCTGTGAGTCACGTCCTGTCGGAACATAACTCGACTTCCGTAGTGACGTAATTATGATGACACAACTCAATTGTTTCAAACTTTTGTAAACATACGACCTGTCCAAAAACACGACGATTCAAAACGATTGGTGTTTTACAACAGCCTTGACATAAACCACTAACAACAATAGTTCTAAAGATAGGCCGGGGACTTCATATAATATGTACTGTCATGCCTTGATGTTGGCCAATAATCTTATCTTTTCTCAGTACAGACGCTCTTTCCCTACAGAAGATTATTACGTCCATGGCTTATGTCGATTCCTGCATTTTCATTCCAGTTTTAAATGTTAATAGAGTGTTGGTTTTCTTGGTTCTATCAGGCAACATATTCAACTTCCGAATTCCAGACGCGAAGAATAATAGTTTGTATTTGTTTGTCCTTGCATTTATATAGAATAAGAAAAGTGCATTTTTCCCTATGCCTGCGTGTATTTAATCCTACGCATTAACTTTATCTGTTTCCCTCCTAAAAACTCTTGATAAATGTAAAGATTTGAAACCAAATATTTAATAATCGCCAAAATTTATTTCATAATGCTAAAGGTGAGAACGGTGCTAAAAAAATCACAGCGCACTTGGAACCACTTTTAATTGGCAGTAATATGTGGGGCCGCCTTAAAATGCAGGATTACAGTAACATTAAATATTGAAGTAGTATGTAGGGCTAAAGATCTGATAAAAAGTGGGTTCGATTCCAAGGAGATAATTAAATTTTGTAAAAAGTGGGAATAATTGTTTTAAGAATAATAAAACGAAATAATTGTTGCCTTTTTATTTATAATTGTTGTAAGTTATTTGCTGGTTTATTTCGCAAATTGGTCAAATATTCTTGTGCTAATAGCAAAGTATCTGCTCAAGAAAATTAATTTCATTATTACTATCCTTAATCAAGAAATTTCATTTTGAAACATTCTAACTTGTAAAGTTAATATCACACCATCTCTCAAAAATGTTGGAATAGAATTAGTTTAATCTCCAGAATAGGAGTTACTTTTGACTCTTCTATGGTAAAGAAACATGAATCAAGATATGTCACAAATCGAATGGGTTTAAATGGAAATCTTATTTAATTGTCGTATTATTTGGAATGTTTTGGTAGCCTAAAATCAAGGACAGAAAAAAACACAAAAAAATTAAAACCGAAAAAGCCAAATACTTCTTTTATTAACATGGAAATCTAACTCATGGAAAACGCATTCAACACTTGTAAAGACTTTGCTTTACAGTAATGTTATTTTTTAAAAAGAATAAATACAACCCATTACAGGTGCGCATATATGACTATGACGTAATGCTAGCAATCAATGCGGCAGGCTTACAAGCATGAGTTCAATGGGAGACTATTAAACTAGGCGTCAAAGCATTTACCTACAACCTTAAAGACAAGGAACCAGGAGACATAAAAAAAGGCATCGGGGTTCCATCTCCCAGCAGACGTATAAACCACGGCTCTGCGGGAGGTTGTAGGTCGTTTGGTGCACGGGCTTAAAGATAAAAAGAATAGGTAGAGGTGAAATGCGACAGGATTAGTAAACTACATTTGAGAGAGGTTACAGATAAATGAGAGAGGTAAGCAAAGGGCCCCTGGTTGGAATCAAGCCGTAAAGATGAGGGGTTTGCGAGTACAAAAATGTGGGGGGGGGGTTGGGGGGGGGGNTTGGTGGGGGGGAGGTGCGGGCAATAAATGACAGCCGGGTGGCTCGGAAGCATTTATGCGCACAAAATGTAATCTTTTAATAGACGCAATTTCGGGATGGCCTCGTTGTTTCATCTCTTGGGATGGCCTCGTTGTTTCATGTCTGTATCAGGGTGTGCCTGAAATAAGGATTTCACCGGAATCAGATGCAATAAAGTCGAGCTGACGGCTTGTTTTATTGCGCTTGTAAGTAGAATGAACTAACGCGGGTTGATAATGTTGGGGAAGCAGTAGAAAAACAACTTGCACCAAATCGCGCATAAAAAAGTTTACGAAATTTTCACATCACAAAATTGATTTTATTTAAGAGAAGTTTATATTCTTAAATTTTTTTTTTAAAGCACATTTGTTTGTTTGTTTGTTTGTTTTATGTTTGTTTTTTGTTTGTTTGTTTGTTTTGTTTGTTTTGTTTTTTTTGTGTGTGTGTGTTATTTTTAATGGCTTAACAGACTGAGTTATTTATGAGGGAATAAATGTAGATCTTATAATCATGGTGTTTCAGGTAGTGAACTTAGAGCACGGACAGTTATCAGAGTTTTTCCGGTATTGAACTGAGTCATACAGTCTGACAACTAAATCCGATAAAACTGAATTACATAAGACTATCAATATTGTTTTTTAGTTGACTGGGTTTTTAATTGACGCTCAGCCACCTAAACTAGTTTAATATTGCTATAAACGACTGACATTTTTTAGCGATCCAATCACACACAGACCTAAGAAATAAAATTTGTATTTATATATATTTTTAACTTGAGCCTTATGGGCTTAGAACATTCGGCGTAATTGTTGCTTGAATTTTGTAGAATAATATTATCACGATTTCATTTCATTTTGTATGTTTGTTGTTGTTTTTTTTTTTTTAAATATCAAGTTCTTTAACTTTTTGCCCGTAAATTATTAGGAAATGTTAAACTTTAACAAAAACTGATTTAGTATTTGCCAACACATCGATAACAGCTTTTATAATATTACATTATTCTCTGAAAAAATATCTTCTGCAAATCTTGGATCCTTAGCGCCGCAATTTTTAGCTTTTCCCGTACTTAATTTTACCCTGTATTTTGTATGTCACCTATAGGATACATTTTGTGTCTGAGAAATAATTCGGTCTATTCCGTTTGTAACCCTTGTGATAAGGATTTCCTCATAAATTAAGCCAGTCCTTGTTTAGTGTAAATATACCTCTTTACTCCTTACATTTTCTCTTTTCTCCCATCCCCCCCCCCATTCAAAATTATTTATAACGCTAAAAATGTAAAACTATTTCAGAACTTAACTTCATTGATTTTGAAATTTCTAGAACGTATTTTAATTTCTGATTGTGTATGTGTATCTAGCAATAGAAGTGAATTTGATATTTTCAGCTGTTAGAGTTGTATATAGTTCAAGAACCACTTAAACCAGGCTTTCTTCTCTATGAACTTTAATCTAATTTATTTAGTCTGTGTCGTACTCTTTGTTACCTTTACTCTTTGAGAGCTGTTCTCAAACTAATGAGTGTCTTAACCACTTTCTTTTCATACACACATACATATATATAAATATATATAAATAAAAAATGTATCTATCTATCCATCCATCCATCCATCCATCCACCCACCCATCCATCCATCCATCCATCCATCCATCCATCTATACATACATATATATACATACATACATACATATATACATACATATTTATTAAATATATATATATTAAAGACTGCTATTTCAACAAAAAAGAAAGATATATTTTAAAGCTAGGACGCAAAAAAATAAATAAATAAATAAAATTAAGTGATTTTAGAGATCTTTTTACTCCAGTTTGAGAAGTGCTTAGTTTTTCTGTCTGTGCTGCTCCTTTACATTTTCCCAGAGTTTGTGCCAAAAGTGATCTCAACATTGTTAGCTCATAAAAAAAATATAGAAGGCAAGGAGTCTATCGCACGTTCTAGAAAGATTCACTTCTCCAGTCATCAGATCAAACACACCTACTAGAAATATTCACTTCTCCAGTCATCAGATCTAACGCAACATCTAGAAAGATTCAATTCTCCAAACAGCAGATCTAACGCCCCTTCTAGAAAGATTCAATTCTACAGACATCAGATCTAACGCACCTTCTAGAAAGATTCAATTCTCCAAACAGATCTAACGCACCTTCTAGAAAGATTCACTTCTCCAGTCATCAGATCAAACACACCTACTAGAAAGATTCACTTCTCCAGTCATCAGATCTAACGCCCCTCCTAGAAAGATTCAATTCTCCAGACATTAGATCAAACGCACCTTCTAGAAAGATTCACTTCTCCAAACATCAGATCTAACGCACCTTCTAGAAAGATTTACTTCTACAGACAACAGATCTAACACACCTCCTAGCAATATTCACTTCTCCAGACATCAGATCTAATACACCTTCTAGAAAGATTCACTTCTCCACACATCAGATCTAACACACCTTCTAAAAAGATTCACTTCTCCAGAGATCAGATCTCAATAAACAAAGTCCAAGTTGACTGTGGCACATGCTAAAATGTCCCTTATATAAATTGATACTATCCGCTTTTTGTGACATTTTTATCAACACGTTCCCAGCTCATGTATCGCGACTTTCTATTACAGTGGTTTTAAACATATTTGGAGGTACTGAACCCCAACAGTTTCATATGCGCTTTTACTTTTACTGAACACTTCTCTATTAGCGGATCGTGTCGTCACGAAGTATATGAGTCGGGCGTGTGTCTTGACTTCCGCCGTACCCCACGAGACTTACCGAAATCCTGGGGTTCCATCAAACCCTTTTTAAGAAACACTGGTCTATTATATGGTACTAGTTGTACGCGGCGTATCATACGCCGCAGATTTGCTCATTGATAGTGAAAAGAAAGTTGGGGGGGGGGGGGGATGAACAGATACAAATTACATCACGATGAAATCAGAACCACGCCAATGAACCCGAATGCGGGGATAACTGCGGCGCATTGTTGATCTGGAAAAATGTGCACTGTAGTTAGCCACTTGGCACCCCGCACCTCCCTAGTTTTCCAACCATAAACTAATAACCTGACAAAGGTCATTGTCAAGCTTAATCCACTTGTCTTGTGTTTGTTATAGTTATGGTGATCGAAAAGATAGTTGGAAATGAACGGGTACAAAAGCAAACATTTTTAAAAATTAAAAAAAAAAAGTAATGTCTTAGCTAGGTATTGAACCTGCGACCTCGGCTTGTGAGGCAAATGTTATAAATATTACACTACGAAATACATGTTATTTTGTTGTTCTGAAAGAACACAGTAATTGACCTCAAGTCAACGAAATTTTGAATGTTTACTACCTTTTTTTGCAATATGATTGGTCGGTGGGCAGAGGTCAGACACCTTGCTACTTCTTTTCCGGCATGGTCGGACCATGTAGAGAATTATATATATATATATATTAAACAATGCGCAAATCACCAGAGCTGTTGAGCCCACTGAGTATGTCATGAAAACGCGATCTGAACACACCGACCTTCCATCTTGACCTGCACCCTTTGACCTTTGACTCCTTTGTTGATGACTTTGAATATAGGACTCCACAAATGTTTCCCCGTGTGGGGATTTAAGCTAACGTCATCGATGGGCTCGTGAACTCTGACCCTTCTCAGTACAATCTGGAAATGTTTTCGTAATGATATGGACCACTGTATGGATACCTCATTAGCCTAGGGATACGTCTTCGACTCCTGATAGCTTTTAACTTATTGACTCCGGGCACCGGTTGAACCCTTGACACTGTCTTCCCCCCGCCCCACTCCATACTTTATCCTACTTTTCCCACACGATCATTTAAGTCCGATCCCAAAGTGTTTCTAAGGTTCATTCCTCCCTTGTTGACTACCGCTAGGGACTTTATACCTCTCTGGCTGTCTCCCTCGCCCCGCGTTTCATGACACTCTCTGCAATGCACATGAATGCCACATGTGGTTAGAGAAGCGCCTAATGACACCCACAACCTAAACAGATAAACAAGCCGCGCACGAGCACCTTCCCGCCAACACTGGGGCACGTGCGTCTCATTACACACGTTATTGTGGGTACTTATGAGGGGAGATAAGTTTTTGGGGGTCTTGGTGCTAAACGTCTGCTCCAGTCTCATTCACGGCTAGACAGAAGAAAAACAACCACCAAATCTTCAACGTCGCAGGCTCAAGTATAATTTTCTGGCACAACATGATTTTAACTGTATCTAATGATTAGGTCTTTATATGTTAAGTATAAAAACAAAGTGAATGCTTAATTTGATGCGAAATTATTCCGTACTTTAATATTAGTAAAAAAATATTATGAGAAGAACGGGATTGTGTTTTAAAGATCAACACTTAATGCAACGCACAACGAAACAACTGGGTGTAGATTTACTGAGATTCAGAAGCGTTTGTGGAAAATAAGTAACTTTGCGCGTCTGCATCATTCTTTGGAGTCTATGCATTTCAACTTTATTTGATTACTTTTTATAACTTCTTTGTCAAATTGAAATACGGACAGCCCTAAATAATGTCATTTATTGCAGTAGCCTAATGATGTAAACCAAGTAGTCCGTCCATGGGGAGTATGGGAGTAACTTGAGCATGTGAGCCACGGATAGATCCTGGGTTTTTCCGCTCTTCGGCAACGAAAACCACAATGCGTAATGAATAGAATTGAGGACTTATCAGTGCATAAATTATATTTAAAATAAAAAGCATGATTTATTTCGAAATAGGTTTTTACGATGGTAATAAAACAAAAAATCCCAGTAAAAATTTCTTGGTCATATCTCCTTAGATAAGAAAATATTAAAAAAAAAAAACAACCAGTAAAGGAGCTGCTCGTTTCTGCCAAGAAGGACTGGAAAAAGCTTATAAGAGGATCAGTTAAGGTCAATGCTTGTGTGTCCATCGCCTGCCTGTTCCCCTTCGCTCAGTCACCTATACCCCGCTGACAAGACTTACAATGTACAACATGAACATGGATAAAATGGACATGCATGTAGAACCTCACCTTTTTACAGAGCAATTATCATGGGACCTAAACAAATAGGAGAAGGCAATGAATTTAAAATGCATATAATTAAAATAATTTTGAAACCCAATCATATTCCCTGTTCGCGCCATTTGACTAATTGTACTTTCTCAGAAGATGTCTTTTTGTTGGTTCATTTGATAAATAGATATTCTTATTTTAGTATCGGAAACACCTAAAGTTTAGTGGAGAGAAAGCGTTTTGAAGAAAGTTATAAACAGTTCAATGTTAACAAATTATGTCTTGTTAATTAAACAACAGATTAAACCTAATTAAAGAAAGTGAATTGTTTAAAGCATGTTTGAAGCTAAAATAAAATATTGCCATGTAGCTGAGTCATTGTTTGGATCAATGAAATATTTTTAACGCAATTTTCCTTTGGGAATAACGTTTATAGATTCAAAATGTCTGACCAGTCTTTTCGCGGATGGCTCAGCAACATCACATGGCACTGAACCATACCAGATAGAGGGTTGGGGTCTTTTGAAAATACGTTATTGGTGTCCCAAGCATGTGCACAGGCCAAAAAAAAAATCAGAAAAACATTTAATGGATTTCTTGAAAAATAATTATTTAAAAAAAACACAGTATTTTGTAAATTTCTCGCCATTCCTAACATCTATCTGGTTGAAACAAAGGCAAAACGGTAGCTAATAAAATTTAAAACAATGTTGGAGACGGAATTTTAAAAAAAAATCTCTTCGACTTTCGTAATCTTATCAGCAATTTCGAGATAGCAATGTTTTGTTCGATTTTGAAATTGTTGATATGAAATAAGTTTTAATGTAATCTAGAATGATAGTCAGATCTAATGGTGTTTTCCCGTTTTGTGAATGCTTATGTTAGATATTGTTGCGAGGGGCCTATTATATTGACACAATTTTGGTGTGATGTAGCGTGAGGGAATTAGACGTCATATTGTGTTTAGTTTCAGAATTACTTATTTAATCTACTAGTAATTTAATCAAGAATGATTTACCTTGAATAAAAAATCGGAAATTATTTGTTGGAAATTGCATTTAAATACTCATTTGAGTTTTTATTACCTGTTTTTTTATGAACTCTTCCTTCTTTTACATTGATGCATTATTATCAAACCATTGAGAATAAATCTTGTCGGTATTTACCCATTTATTCCTAATGTTTAGCGTCGTTTAGACCTTAATACATTTTTGGGGCCACATTTGGTCACGTTGTGGTAAACTTATGGCAGAATATTTGATCATTCTTGCGCCATTCATTCATGCAGTTTACTTTCAGTGTACATATTTTTAGGTCTAGGAGTTAAGTTCTGTGGGGACTGTCTGACGTAGCCCTCAGTGTGCAAATAATCAATTTAGTGATTAATTTAACATTTATTTTTATCATTACAATAATACCTTTTCATTATTTTTTTTAAAAACTTTAGAACTGACTTTCTGATGTCAAGATTGGAAACATCCATTATTTAAACATCATACAAGCTTGAAGACAGTGGCCAGCTTGGCTCATCCTAAAGAGACAAATAAATATTTTATCGTCTGGCCATCCTGCGCTGATCTTCCGCTGACTCTTGGTGTGTTTCTCACCATGCTGGATCGACCAGTGCCTGGAGTCGAGAGGGAGCCCGTTCAGGTGGATATATACTGTGACGTCAGTGTTCAATGACGCCAAAAGTTTCGTGTTGGGAAGGACCACTCGATATGTCAGCGAGAAAATGGTGAGTTGCCTTGACTGATTGGGGAACGTTATTCTCGTGTGACGAATTCATTGGCTGGGTTCATTAGCTTTAAATATTGCAAAATCTTTTTCAGACTTAATCAGCTATAAATATTGGTATAGCCGTTTGAAAAACAAATAATTTCCATGAATTTTTAAGCACACAAAAAATGAATATTCAGGGAAGATTTGTTAATTGTTCTTAGTTTAATAAACATCTACGTTAAAAGAATTATTTAATAATTCCATATGTTGTTTCCTATAAAAGAAAACATTAAAATTTCAAGTACAGACTTTATATTTGTTCTCAAGACTCATATAAATCTTTTATTTTTATTTTTGAAGTATAAATTTTGCTATTGTATAAAGCGCTTCTTTAAAATTTGAGGAATATTTCAATCATATCATGGTTCAATTTCAACATATAGTACAATAATAAACTGTTTTATGATATATGTTTTAGATGTTCCCTTATGACCAGCGCCGTAAAACTTTACGTTGAGTCGATGTTCCAATTCAACCATCACTTTTTAAAAAGTGATATGGCCCTGAATGTCGACATTCCTAAAGTATCTCAAAGGTTCTCTTCCTGCTAACTGCCCCCACCCCCAGCCTTGAGAAGTGGTGTCGAAGGTGGCACCTCTTCTTATAAAATATCAATCAGAGTTGTTCAACATTGATGCGCTACAGTGTGGATGTTATTAACCGTTGGGTAAACCAACAACCATTACTTGATGAATCCTGGTCAACACTTTTAGTAGATTTTGAATGATACTCCTTTTTACAAGTACATCCAGAAGTCTCTGTCACTTTTATTGAAATCGTCTTAAAATCATTCAGACTTTAGATAATTTCTCCCTTTTTCTTCTTCTCTTTCTCTTTCACACTCTCTCTTTCTCTCTTTTTTTATCACCCTCTCTTTTTCTTTTCTCCTCGCTCTCTGTCTATATATTTTTAAAAGACGCCCTCTCTCTCACTTTCTCAGCGCATATTTTCTTTCTGAAACCTTAAAATCTTCCAAACGATCTTTATTCCAAATAGTTATAGTCTGAAGATTTCATCTGCTAAGATACCCATCAATCAATCAGTCGAACAATCTTTTCATTTGTGAATTCCAACAATCGCTCAGCCAAGTGCCCCGTCCAGGAGCTCCACTCCATCAAACCCTTCCCTCCATGCACCTCAACACTCGGCTCCGATCGTCAACATCCATTATCACGTGACTGGATTGATCCAACAAATGGGAGAGTGCCATTAGTGCGGGCATGTAAATAGGTTCCTAATTAAAGATAATTTAGTCAGTCTTTGAATTCCAGGCAGTAAATGTTAACAGACAGGTTAACTAGGCTTCCTCCGCGGCCTCCATCCCCGCACCCATCTCCCTCATTTTACGACCGCTTCGCGTATCTTATATCAAGGGTTCTCATTTAGAAGGTGGCTGCCCTGAACGCAAAGTTAATTTATTCCAAAACTTTTTATTGATTTTTTTTTCTTTTTTTTTTCTTTTTGAAGGTCATCATAGTTGTAGAGAAATGAAACACTTTCAATATTTCTTTATAAACATAAAACATAAAATTAATTAACCGTCCCATTATAAAAGTTTTTCAAAAGGTCCAAAATAAAATAAAAGATAAATCCAGAAAAGGCATTTAAAAGAATGATAAATGAATACAATACTCAGATATTTTTGGGACACCGTGTTTCGTTGGCCAAAGATTTCATTTATTATTTCAATTTTTTTTTTCAAATAGCTATATAATGAAGTAACTGTCTTTGTGTGTTTTGTAAAGAAGTAAATCCAGGCCAATGACTTCATTCTATCTCAACTCCTTACAACAGCAACCACCATCTACACGTGTCCTTACACATTCATAGCCCAACATAAACTTTTGCTCCAACCTCTCTTCACAACTATCCCCCCACCCCGGCAGTCATTCACTCAAAACATGCATTAACTTCCCAGACAACGGCGAGAGAGGAGACAAAAATAACAAGCAAATCTCGGGAAATCTTGAAAAGGTAGAAGAGACAGAGAGAGAGAGAGAGAGAGAGAGAGAGAGAGAGAGAGAGAAGAGGGGGGAGAGAGTGACCAGGAGAATGAAAGATGGTAAAGAAATCCAGAGTTCTAAATAACTTTTATAGCGATCACAGATAGTGACTTTCCTTCTGTCAGTGCGGTCCCCATTCCCCTGACTCTAAGACTATCGTCCCCATTCCCCTGACTCTAAGACTATCGTCCCCATTCCCCTGACTCTAAGACTTCTGTCAGTGTCATTTCTATTCCCCTGACTCTAAGACTTCTGTCAGTGTCGTCCCCATTCACTTGACTCTAAGAATTCTGTCAGTGTCATTTCTATTCCCCTGACTCTAAGACTTCTGTCAGTGTCATTTCTATTCACCTGACTCTAAGACTTCTGTCAGTGTCATTTCTATTCACCTGACTCTAAGACTTCTGTCAGTGTCGTCTCTATTCCCCTTACTCTAAGACTTCTGTCAGTGTCATTTCTATTCACCTGACTCTATGACTTCTGTCAGTGTCATTTCTATTCCCCTGACTCTAAGACTTCTGTCAGTGTCGTCTCTATTCCCCTGACTCTATGACTTCTGTCAGTGTCATTTCTATTCCCCTGACTCTAAGACTTCTGTCAGTGTCGTCTCTATTCCCCTGACTCTATGACTTCTGTCAGTGTCGTCTCTATTCCCCTGACTCTATGACTTCTGTCAGTGTCGTCTTTATTCCCCTGATTCTAAGACTTCTGTCAGTGGCGTCTCTATTCCCCTGACTCTAAGACTTCTATCAGTCTCATTTCTATTCCCCTGACTCTAAGACTTCTGTCAGTGTCGTCTCTATTCCCCTGACTCTAAGACTTCTGTCAGTGTCATTTCTATTTCCCTGACTCTAAGACTATCGTCCTCATTCCCCTGACTCTAAGACTTCTGTCAGTGTAGTCTCTATTCACATGACTCTAAGACTTCTGTCAGTGTCATTTCTATTCCCCTGACTCTAAGACTTCTGTCAGTGTCATTTCTATTCCCCTGACTCTAAGACTATTGTCCTCATTCCCCTGACTCTAAGACTTCTGTCGTCTCTATTCAGATGACTCTAAGACTTCTGTCAGTGCCATTTCTATTCCCCTGACTCTAAGACTATCGTCCTCATTCCCCTGACTCTTAGACTAATGTCAGTGTCGTCTCTATTCCCCTGACTCTAAGACTAATGTCAGTGTCAATTCTATTCCCCTGACTCTAAGACTTCTGTCAGTGTCATTTCTATTCCCCTGACTCTAAGACCTCTGTCAGTGTCATTTCTATTCCCCTGACTCTAATACTATCGTCCTCATTGCCCTGACTCTAAGACTATCGTCCTCATTCCCCTGACTCTTAGACTAATGTCAGTGTCGTCTCTATTCCCCTGACTCTAAGACTAATGTCAGTGTCAATTCTATTCCCCTGACTCTAAGACTTCTGTCAGTGTCATTTCTATTCCCCTGACTCTAAGACCTCTGTCAGTGTCATTTCTATTCCACTGACTCTAATACTATCGTCCTCATTGCCCTGACTCTAAGACTAATGTCAGTGTCGTCTCTATTCCCCTGACTCTAAGACTTCTGTCATTCTCATTTCTATTCCCCTGACTCTAAGACTATCGTCCTCATTCCCCTTACTCTAAGACTAATGTCAGTGTCGTTTCTATTCCCCTGACTCTAAGACTTCTGTCATTCTCATTTCAATTCCCCTGACTCTAAGACTTCTGTCAGTGTCATTTCTAATCCCCTGACTCTAAGACTATCGTCCTCATTCTCCTGACTCTAAGACTATCGTCCTCATTCCCCTGACTCTAAGACTTCTGTCAGTGTCATCTCTATTCCCCTGACTCTATGACTTCTGTCAGTGTCGTCTCTATTCCCCTGACTCTATAAGACATCTGTCAGTGTCGTCTCTATTCCCCTGATTCTAAGACTTCTGTCAGTGGCGTCTCTATTCCCCTGACTCAAAGACTTCTATCAGTCTCATTTCTATTCCCCTGACTCTAAGACTTCTGTCAGTGTCATTGCTATACCCCTGACTCTAAGACTTCTGTCAGTGTCATTTCTATTACCCTGATTCTAAGACTTCTGTCAGTGTCATTTCTATACCCCTGACTCTAAGACTTCTGTCAGTGTCATTTCTATTCCCCTGACTCTAAGACTATCGTCCTCATTCCCCTGACTCTAAGACTTCTGTCAGTGTCGTCTCTATTCAGATGACTCTAAGACTTCTGTCAGTGTCATTTCTATTCCCCTGACTCTAAGAGTATCGTCCTCATTCCCCTGACTCTAAGACTAATGTCAGTGTCATTTCTATTCCCCTGACTCTAAAACTTCTGTCAGTGTCATTTCTATTCCCCTGACTCTAAGACTAATGTCAGTGTCGTCTCTATTCCCCTGACTCTAAGACTTCTATCAGTGTCATTTCTATTCCCCTGACTCTAAGACTAATGTCAGTGTCGTCTCTTTTCCCCTGACTCTAAGACTAATGTCAGTGTCATTTCTATTCCCCTGACTCTAAGACTTCTGTCAGTGTCGTTTCTATTCCCCTGACTCTAAGACTTCCGTCAGTGTCGTCTCTATTCCCCTGACTCTATAAGACTTCTGTCAGTGTCGTCTCTATTCCCCTGACTCTAAGACTTCTGTCAGTGTCGTTTCTATTCCTCTGACTCTAAGACTTCCGTCAGTGTCGTCTCTATTCCCCTGACTCTAAGACTTCTGTCAGTGTCGTCTCTATTCCCCTGATTCTAAGATTTCTGTCAGTGTCGTCTCTATTCCCCTGACTCTAAGACTTCT
>MUZC01000302.1:20010-42320 GCA_002072015.1 Radix auricularia | reverse complement strand
TGACTCTAAGACTTCTGTCAGTGTCATTTCTATTCCCCTGACTCTAAGACTAATGTCAGTGTCAATTCTATTCCCCTGACTCTAAGACTTCTGTCAGTGTCATTTCTATTCCCCTGACTCTAAGACTTCTGTCATTCTCATTTCTATTCCCCTGACTCTAAGACTATCGTCCTCATTCCCCTTACTCCAAGACTAATGTCAGTGTCGTTTCTATTCCCCTGACTCTAAGACTTCTGTCATTCTCATTTCTATTCCCCTGACTCTAAGACTTCTGTCAGTGTCATTTCTAATCCCCTGACTCTAAGACTATCGTCCTCATTCCCCTGACTCTAAGACTATCGTCCTCATTCCCCTGACTCTAAGACTTCTGTCAGTGTCATTTCTATTCCCCTGACTCTAAGACTTCTGTCAGTGTCGTCTCTATTCAGATGACTCTAAGACTTCTGTCAGTGTCATTTCTATTCCCCTGACTCTAAGACTATTGACCTCATTCCCCTGACTCTAAGACTAATGTCAGTGTCATTTCTATTCCCCTGACTCTAAGACTTCTGTCAGTGTCATTTCTATTCCCCTGACTCTAAGACTAATGTCAGTGTCATTTCTATTCCCCTGACTCTAAGACTTCTGTTAGTGTCGTTTCTATTCCCCTGACTCTAAGACTTCTGTCAGTGTCATTTCTATTCCCCTGACTCTAAGATTTCTGTCAGTGTCGTCTTTATTCCCCTGACTCTAAGACTTCTGTTTGTGTCGTTTCTATTTCCCTGACTCTAAGACTTCTGTCAGTGTCATTTCTATTCCCCTGATTCTAAGACTTCTGTCAGTGTCATTTCTATTTCCCTGACTCTAAGACTATCGTCCTCATTCCCCTGACTCTAAGACTATTGTCAGTGACATTTCTATTCCCCTGACTCTAAGACTTCTGTTAGTGTCGTTTCTATTTCCCTGACTCTAAGACTTCTGTCAGTGTCATTTCTATTCCCCTGATTCTAAGACTTCTGTCAGTGTCGTCTCTATTCCCCTTACTCTAAGACTTCTGTCAGTGTCGTCTCTATTCCCTTGACTCTAAGACTTCTGTCTGCGTCGTCCCCATTGCCCTGATTAAGACTTCTGTCAGGTTTAAGTAGATCTGCTACTTTTATTAACCTTAGGAAATCATACATCATTTTGAACATTAAGTGAAGCGTGTGACCAAAGAGGTTTAAAACGAAGTTTGGCTATATATAGCTAACTTTCTATAGAAGGTGATCAGGGTTGTTTGGTTACATATGGCTAATTTTCTATAGAAGGTTGACAGGTTGTTTGGTTACATATCGCTAAATTTCTATACAAGGTTGTCAGGGTTGTTTGGTTACATATGGTTAACTTTCTATAGAAGGTTGTCAGGGTTGTTTGGTTATATCTTGCTAACTTTCTATAGGAGGTTGTCAGGGTTGTTTGGTTACATATGGCTAACTTTCTATAGAAGGTTTCAGGGTTGTATGGTAAGCTAGTTGAGTTTTGTCTTAGTGAGAAGTCTAGATACTTGGAATAACACAGTGGTCACTAGGATTTGGGAATAGCTCAATGGTCAGTATATAAGGCGATAGCTTAGTGATAAATACTTATTTTAAAAAGCTTTGTGTTCAATAAGTCATGGTCCAATATTTCCTCTAAGGTTCGTTGGTCCGTGTGCAAAATTAAAAAAATAAAAACTTGTGGGCGACTTTTCACTCCTGTTCAATTTTTTTTCAAAATTTTACGCCTCACTAACATAGATATTATATTATCATTATCAAAATTAACTGCGCAGTCATTCTAAAGTGTTAAATCTGCTTCTGTTAGATAGCTACGCACAGCTTAATGGGGACATTGGTCATGTGGTCTTTGAGTCATTGTATAGCTTTGTGGTCAATAGGTTATGGAATAGCTTTGTGTTCAATGGGTTATGGGATATGTTTTTCTGCCAATCAAAGTGGAAGTAGGAACGGCTATTTAGAGGGTATCATGGGACATAACCAGTGGAGGTACATAAAAATGTGATAAAGCAGAGGATTGCTATAAGGATTGGTTGAATGAGATCAAGTAAGTAGGCATGCAATGGATTGTGACAAAAAAACACAGAGGGTTATGAATCGGACATGTTTTGAATACAGTAAATTTTTTGAAATTATGAAACACTTGTGTATTACCCGTCACAAATGACGGAAGTTTTCTGAATAAATATATTCCCATTGTCCCTTTTCCATAAAAGCCGTATTGTAAATAATCTGAAAATAAAGAGACAAAACTAGAAAAATAAAATATCATTTCCATATTGAATAATTATTGTATGCGAACAATCGAAAAGAGTTGGTGCAGTAATTTTTTTCCAAGTTTTTTTAGCGGTGTGCTTTCTAAAATATTTTATTGCCTGATTATAGAGCGTTACGAACGAACATAATTAGCAAATCATAAATATTGATTAGAAAAACGACCGCCAACACAGGGTATTATCTTACAGTGCTATAAGGTATGATAGTACGTTGTTACAATGAGAGGATGCAGGAACAAGAAATTAATACATAGTTATTTTAAAAAATGAATACCGTTTAATTAATGGGTTAAACTAATTTGTAACATGATTGGTGGAAAAGGAATAACTGAGGAATTTTATAAAAAATATTTGATTATTAACTGTGTAATAACAGATATCTTATTAAGTATTATAATAATTATAACAAAATTTTTTATTTACATTTATGTGTGAATTGTTTGGATGAGTTGGTGGCATGTGGTTAAGAATCATGGGCTCACAAAGAACAAAATAATAATTTTGTTTTTACAAAACATTGGTTATACTACCAATTGTATTTCAGTGTAGATCGAAATAAAAGCCTGACACAATTTCAGACAATAATATAATAGCAAAATGCCGTTTGTCGCTTACAAGCGTTCCTAGATGCAAGTTTCTTAAAAAATGTGTAAACTTAATTGGATTTTTTAAATTATAAGTAATTGTATACGTATTTTTAATATAACGAATCTTTTTGGACCTGCAATATTCAAAAAGCGTTCGAAATAGGTATACACACAGTAAAAGAGTTTCTGCCAGTGTATTGGCTTTGTGCCCATGATTAAAAATTAAAACCATGAAATAGAAAAGTTTTTTTGATAAATGTATTCAACGTGTCATTTTTTAATTTCAATTAGAAAAAAAAAGTATTTCCCTCATATCCGCAAAGCCGATGGATTTATATTAAAATCAAATACAAGCATCGATATTAATTATTTGCTTAATGGTGTCCACAGTACTGGAATATTTACAAGAAAACAATTAATTTTTAACACGTAATCTGAATAAGCCGTTGTCTAAGAGCGTTTTATATCAAGCTCATTTCCGAATATTTAGTGTTTATAGAATGATTAAATCAAGAACATTCAAAATGTCGTAATTGTAACAATGTATGAACAATTTAAAAACAGAAATCAACTTCTTTGATCTACCTAGACGTGAGTTGTTGTTGTTAACAAACTAATTTAATTTTGTTTGTTTTTTATTATCAATATTAAATCATTTTTAATGATATGTGATGAACTTGAATCTCACTAAGTTTAATATTATGACGTACAATTTGGGATTAAACAATGTAAATATTCTTTGACCGCGACCTGTAGTCTTCGCAAGAACCCTGCTTCAGACTTTCAGCTTCTTTTAGTCTTATCACTGACCCAGGTTGGCTGTTCGGGGATTTCTCTAGTGAAATTTCCTCCCCTTATTATTTTTTTTACCTGTGCCAGTTCGCTCCCCCCACCTTGCACCTAAATCAGCACCCCCTCTAAGACCCCCGACTCGCGTCTGAACCGTTCCCATTGAATCTAGGATCTCGCCAGAGAGAGACATGATCGAACAAAAAGTCTTGCTGAATAAATTAAACCGACGGCCGACACAATTCTTACATTCAGAGCTGTCTCTACACCCCCACTCCGCTCCTACTCTCGCCCCAACCCCATGGGGCCTAGCGTTTTATCCATTTGTTAGCGCTCGTTGAATCAGGATGCATTGAAACCATAAATACTTTAGAAACCACGCCCTTTCGATTCGAGCAAATCCCGCCTACTTTTGAGCAAGGATCCATGAAACTGTATTTCCTATATACGTTTTAACAATATTTGTTAAAAAGAAAAAAAAAAGTCACCTTAGTTCCAATACAGCTTTTGCGAATCCGATTTGTGTAAGTGAATCGCTACTTCAGTCGACGAATCACTTCATTTGACTTTCACTCACAGTGTGAGGGGACGGAAGTAGGTTGTGGGCTACGGTCAGTGTGACGTCACCTGTCTGGCCATTATTTATCCCAACTGCAGGGCAACTCACGGGTAACTTGAAAATTAGTCCGTATGACGTCACCAACAGAGGCTAATAAGAAGTGGGGGAAAACACAAAACATTCTGTTTATCTTCGGTGATTCATTGGATGACGTCATTTCCGTGGCGAAGAATTATGCATGGCCTAAGTAGTGTTTTATTTCTAGACAAATTTTGTTTTGCCTTTGTTTTCGGATGGTACCTCGTTCTTATTAATACTATATCATCATATGTCATTAGTTTTTTTAAACCATAAAGTTATGATTTTTTAAAACTTTAATTTTAGTTCAAATAAAATTATACTATGAAATAGCATTTGGTTAATATTTAAAAAGCAGCATTTGGGACTGAGTAACTTAAGAACGTAAAAATGTTCATTGACTTTCTGTTGAGATGTTGTAACTGACTGGTGGTTTGACACATTTAATACATTCACAAAGCTGTAGATATCCACTTGGTGGATTATAAGAGCAACAACAGTTTGATCTGGTTACTTGGTATCCGATCCTTGTTTTTAATCAGTTATAAAAAAACAAAAACAACATCAACAGAGATTTAGAATCTAATTGGCATTCCTTCTGTCTCAATATGGACAGAAGTATTTTTAAAAAAATTCTTTAAATCATATTTTTTAAAATTATCAATTTAAAATTTTAATATTGCAATACTAATATTAGCTTAAAATATTTCCATTCCTCTTTCGGGATTTTCCACGCTGCTTTATTAAATTTAGTAACATTCTCTGTGTGTAAAATCGACATTCACGAATTTCTTATATTCATTTATGTCTTATTCTGGACAATTATTATTTTTCCTTCTGCATTCTGCTTGGCATTTTCTTTCTTGTATCTACCGTAGTTAAAAAATATTTCTTTTATCTCTTTGTTTTAATTATATATCTCGAAATCTTATTTTCTTTTGTATTTTGTTAGTATCTAGGAGTATTCTTGTTTTCACCTGCTTCCATTTTATTTTAATTTACTTAAAACTGATATCATCGTTACTTCATCTATTCATGAATATTGTAAAACCCAGTAGGAAAAAATCAACATCAATATTTTCAAAACAGGTTCTGAAATTATTTTTGATGATATCTGGGGTCAGTAAATAATTAAAATATCTTTATCATGTTTAGTGGCGCCCCAAACAGTAAAAACGTTTGATATAATTTCAAACTCTCTTTTCCTCGATTATTTTAGTGGATGTAAAAAGAATGTGTATTTTTCTGCATTGTTTATTATAGAATTGATCGATAATTACTATCTGTATTATTATTATAAATATTTATTACAATGATCAATCGATGGCGTCTTCAAAAAATTCATTTAGGGGACACATAATAGAACTTCCGGTATTTTGACAGTTCAAAGTTTTCATTTGAAAATGTTCTTAGTTGTCTGAGTTTGTTACCGCTTCAGAATACATTGATTGCTAAATCTTATTATGCATCTATAACTGCATGAAGAGGCAGGCTCGGGAATAAATATCGGGACTGACCCCTGCGCAAAACCTTCCCATGGTTCTTCCTTTCTGTTCCCTGTCTCGTTTTTGTCTTCATTTTTCATACAAAAGAAAGTAGAAACCTTTGAGAGCTAAAAAAAAAATTAAATTACAACTCCAGTTGACAAGAATACCTGCAAGAGACACTCATATATTCGTAAACTAATCAGTTTCCTTGAAATTTTCTTTTAAAAAAATTAATTAATTGAATTAATCTTTTACTTAAATTTACTCTTCTCGTCTACTCTTGTCTTTTTGTATCACTTCAATACCCTTAACCTTTTTGTTTTTCTTTGCACCGCTCATTGTTTATGGTTAATGTAAAAGAGCATTCGGTAGGGATATGTACTTTCGCAATAGAAGTGGGCATTAATATTATGAATGTTTTTTTTTTAAAATAATCTTTGAAAACCTTCGTTGTCACATTATGTTTAAACCTAATGAAAGCAATTTTTACAAGAGCAAATTTTATCTCATGTTTGATGCTTTTCTTCTGTTTAATTAGTTTTTGATTGAACTGAAGCTAATTTTTAAAAAGCTGTCATACACAGAAATATAAGTTTCTTTGTGGAACGCGTTTCTAGACAGTAATTATCCGTATTTCGCTCTTGAATGAAACGAGGCGAGGTGGAGGGCCTGCACGGCTGAATCACATGCGTAAGATAGCGTCTTTACGAGACACGCCATTACCATATTGGTATAAACTGGTTTATGTCCCCCTTGTGGTCCGACCCCGGTCTTTGTGATGCCGAGCCCTTGAAGAAAGCGTCTTTGAGTGGACGGTCAACGTGTTGATGGTCTTTTTATGACCACCAGAACGTCATAGCGGCCAGGGCCTCCTCGGCTGTTGACCAGCGAGATTCGAGGGCGAACATTCGCGTGGACACGACCCTGACCAGGTTGTATCTAGGACCCTGAATGAGTCACGTGGATTGTCCGCAGAAGTTAACAGGAAAGGACAGAAAAATATAATTATAATCCTCCATTTGCAACATTTAATACTAAGACTGTGTAATATGCCAATTTTTTGGACAAGAGAACGTAAATGAATCAAATAAAATAAAATACAATGCATTTCGCTACCACCTCAGTGCAGGGAAAATAGATCACCGGTCCCTGTTAAATTGAAAAAAATTCATGCAGGTCAAAATAATGTGAGAAGTACTGCTGTAAAACATACTTCTTCAATTTATTATTTTGTTTTCTAATAACAAAATTTAATTCAATTAAATATTTTTTAAACAAATTTTGAAGGAACTATGAAAAGTTTGCACTTTTTTAAAATCGAATCTGTTTTGTCATTTTTTAAATACAATACTGTACAGATTCTTGTATTTTTAAATCCAATTTCCTTTGAGACAAAGTGCATTTATATGTTTGAAATGTCCGGCCTTTCTGTCCGAGCTTTGAACGGGAACTCCTAAACCATACCAGATAGAGTTTTCAAGTCCTTTGCAAATATGTTAAGGAGGTTCCAAAGATGTGCACGTGCCAAACAAATTAACGAGAATATATACTAGATTTCATGGAAGAAATAAATTAGTATTTTGTCAATTTCTCGCCAACAATGACATCTATCGAGTTGAAACAAATGTCAAACGATAGCTAATAATATTTAGAATAATCTTGGACAAGCAATATTTTAACAATCTCTTTTCGTTCGACTCCCGTAATTTTAGCAGCAATTTGTAGATAGAATTTGTTTAGTTTAGTTTCAGAATTATTGACCTGAGATTACTTTTAATGTAATCCATATTGATAGTTAATGGGGTTTTCCCGGCTTGTGAATGCTAATATTAGACTGTTGCACAGTGCGCATTATATTGACACATTCTTTGTGTGACTGTAGAATGATTTCCCTTGTATGAAAAAATCGGGAATTCTTTGTTGGAAATTGCGTTTAAACTCATTCGAGTTTCTATTACTTGTTTCTTTCATGTGTTCATTCGTGCTTTGGAGACTCTTTTTAAAAACTTCGTCATAAATAAAACAAAACCATCATTCCCACATTGTTCGTTTCTTACAAATCTTCGGTGATATGGCAAACCCAGAGTGGTGTCTTGGCCAAATTAGAGGCAGTCTATGGCCAAACCATAGGGGGTCAATGGCCAAGCTAGAGGCGCCTGTGGCTAAACCAGGGGCGTTTCTTGGCCAAACCAGAAGGGATCAATGGCTAATAGCTAAAGGCGCCTATGGCTAAACCAGAAGCGTTTCTTGGCAAAACCAGAGGGGTCAATGGCCAAAACAGTGGCCGTCTATGACCAAATTAGGGACAGTTTTAGCAGAACGTTGATACTTATGAAAGTTTGACATGCGTGGTTGAGATTTGTAGCTTTAGGCTTTATACCGCACAGTATCTCTGATTGGGGTGTTGGGGGGTGCGATCGCCCTACACATCACCCTTAAAGACATCTCTAACTTTAATCAAGAAAATTAATCTGGCTAATGTACAAAAAAATGATGAACGTTTCAACACATTCGACAGTAACCAGACCACTCTTTATACTTCAAAATTAAATATGTCATTGTTTCTGAAATTTTAATTACAAATGTTTTGTTGTTTTTTTTTAAAAAGAAATATTTACATTATACCCATTTTCTTGTTCTTATCCTCTTTCTGTATACCCCCCCCCTCTCTCTCTCTCTCTGTCTCTCTCTGTCTGTCTCTCTCTCTCTCTACCTTATAATACTAGACACATTATCATCACTCACCGTTTCCTCGAGCGCTGTTCTCTTATTAGCACGCGACAATCAGAGAGGAGCGTGCAGACCGCGGATAAAAAGAGAAACAACTTATCGTGTAAATAGCATTAGTTTAATTGATAAGCTCTTGATAGGTGATAAGACCACGCTGTAGCACGCGACAGCGCGAGACGAGCGGACAGCCATTAGCTAAATAAATAGCGGTGTAAAGAAGTAGGGGGTGGGGGTCATAGTTCACTCACGTTAAGCACAGCAAATGGGTGCTACAAAAGAATGCTTCTTTTTTATATATGTATATTTTTTTACAAGGTGGGAGTTAGGTCTGGCGTTAAACTGGGTAAAGTTACAAGCTATTTTACCAACGTTCTGTACACGACAGCGTTAAAAGCTTTGAATCCAAATTTATATTGGCTTAGGTTCAAAGCGTTGAGAGCAGTTTTGTTTTTTTCAATAACGAAAAAAAAATGTATTATAATTAATTGTCTTTCAAATAATGTCTTTGTCTGAAATGTAATTTTTCATTTATGATTATTTTTTTTCAAGATTACGTTTCATAAAATTCTAAAACAGTTTTTCGACAAATGCATCTTTTCAGCAGTCAATTAAAAAAAAAACCCAACAAACTTATCATTGTTTTCCCCTTTTATATTCTGACTCACTCAACAAATATTTATTCTTTAAATAACTTAACACAGATTAGCTCATTAATTCATTTGTGTCTTATAAATAACTTTCGATTGTGTAGTGTTTGAATTAGCATTTGAAAAACTAGGACTTAAACACTAAAATCTGTTGATTGACTATAGTATTGGGGAATATTGTTAAATCAGCTATCAGCCACTAGCATATATGTTTGCGTAAATTATTTTACTTGATATAACTATTAAAACAGGACTTTTTGTTGACGTCATACAATTACTTTAAAATTATTTAAATAGCCCTCGCACTGAGCTATTTATTTACATAACAATTGATTTTATATCAATTTCAATTTGAAAATATTAAAGAGTCTATTAATTGTTAGATATTCCTTTGATAACTTAGGGTTTATTTTTCACACCTCATCTGCCTAATATCACTTATGCCCTCTGACTAGTTCCGCTACTTTTTTCTAATATTACCATCTGTGGCTTGAGTTGATTTTTTGTTTGTTTTTTAAATCTCCCCTTCAAATAACTGTGATATCACGACTTCTCTGTAAACTTATGGACAAAATAGAAACTTCTAAACATCCCCGAGTTTACAAACAAAAATCTTTTTTTTAAAAATAATAACTTGACGCTTTCTATGATATTCACAAGTTTAAACCCCGCTTTACATTTAGGCCATCGTTATAATGATCCTACATATTTTTATATTTAAATCACAACCACTTTTGCAATTTTACCGTGGGACTTGATATTGAATGGAGTAGATAATAATATATGGTGTTTACTAGCTAAACCTCCTACCATCAAGGCAGAATGGATTCGAAACTTCAAATAGATTAGTGTATCAAGGGAAGTAACCCTAAATATTAGTTGTGGAATCTTTGGTGAATTTAAATCAACACGAACTGAATTATTTGACTGTTCTATCGTCAACCTGGATGGCAATAAAATATGATGATATTTTTTGCGATTACAAAAAAAGTAATAATAATAATTTAGTGCTAAAAATTTATATTTTACAATTGTAAACTTTTGACGGCTCGAAATAAAAATCTCGCCATTTGAAAATTTTCTTAAAAGTGTTTAAGTTTAAGTTTGTGGTTGGTTGTAGTCACAATGTTAATAAAACAATATATCTATATCTTTTTTCTGCCAAATCAAGTTCATCATCTAATCATTCAAATCTAGAAAATCATCTAATCATCCAAATCAAGATAATCACGTAATCATTCCAATGCGATTTAGCAAGTGAGAAATAAGTTAATGAAATTAGTTAATTCAAATTATTTTATGATCTTTCTCATGCAATAAATGTTTTATTAAGATAAATCATTATTTTAAACGGTTGAGAATCGGCTAACTCTTTCAGCTTTAATCAATATATAATAAAAAGAAATAAATAAAAACAATAATAATAAATATTCCTTGGTTAAATTGCAAATTGTAAAACGACTTAAAGTTAGCCACCAAATAATAAAAAACAAATAATTATGCTATCTTGTAAGAAATCTCAGTATGACACGTATTCACGTGTCAGGCAAAAGAGATTTATGCAAAACGATTTGCACAAAGTAAAAAGCTTTTGTCTGTTTGGATATGATTCCTGCAACTTCATCCGTTTTCATCTGAGTTTACTTTTTTTTTTATATTAGAACGAGCAACGCTCAATGTTTTAAGAACCAGAAATAGGGGAAACAATTCCACAATTATTATTAACAATGAACATCTATTTTCGTCCATCCATTTCCCATCTTGCACCAAAAACACCCTCTATCCCAAATAACATGAAAAAATATTCTCACTTGTTAATTAGAGAGTGAGAGAGGTGAGGATGTAGTCACTTAAACTGTCACCTTTGACCTTTTATCCCCACAACTCTTTGAACGGTCAACACCGAGCCACCCCTCCCACCCCCACCCAACGAAATCTCCCTCCTCAGTTACGTTACCTGTAATCTCAGTGACGGCCAGTGTCGGTTACACTCTCACCCACGACGCCCCCCGATCTTGACCGCACTTCACCTCCCCTGGAAGTGGTTGTCACTTGCCCTGTGTGGGGGCCCTTACCTGGGCGCGGTGTTTGCTACATTCCACCGTTTATAGCACCTTACGGTCTCCCGAAATGTTAACCACTTTTTGCCTCTGTTCACAAACATTTATCGGCTCCCCCTTGAAAGTTCTGTGTTGGGTTGGTTTCATCAACAGTCATGCTCATCAAAATTCACATTATGGCTCATTATTCGTATTGAAAGCCATATACACAATGATTAAAACTTATTTGCGGACCTAATTCACACAATTTTTTTTAATTTGTTTTATAAATTGAACTGTATTTCTTTTTCTTTTTTTTAAAGTCGTTTCTTTAGATTATATAACTTTTAGAATAAAATAAATGAGTCTTAACAAGCGCAATACAATTAAATGAAACATAAATCCTTCATAACTTTAAAGCCATTGATCGTGTTTATTGTTAATAACATTTTGACATACAACTTTTCAATACAACTTTTCAATAAAATTCCAATATGCATCCAATGTGTTACTGGCTTTTGCTGGACACAGCCGACAGCACTAAAATATACTCTTTGGGAGCCAGGTTTATTTTAAACTTGCTCCAAGTTAGGTACATATATTTAATTAAAATTTCTCTAAAATTTCAAGCTCTAAAAATACAAAGTCTCTTTAACATACAACCTGAACAGTCGACAGGACACGGGTATCAAATATAAATGTCTTCTTTGAAATATCTTTAACCTGTTCGCACTGAACTTTCTTGACGAGCTCAATAATCATACCATGGCCTCTTCTGTTCATTGAATATCATTCCTTTTACAAGCTTATCACCTACATCATCCACGGACTCCTTCAAGAACATCTAAAAAAAAATAAAAAATTAACCTTATACCTCAGCTAGATTTAGTTTAGCACTTTTTCCTTTAAGTGTTTTTTATTCTTTTATTTGTATAAGATGTAAAAAAAATTTTCATGTTTTGAAATGAATGGAAACAAAATAGTCATGCGCATCACTGCTGCACTTAGTGTCTAAAATGTTTTTAAACCTCCAAAAATTATCTCATGCTTTTTGGTATTGCATCAGTGTATGGTGTTATGAAATAGGAACTCATGGTAGTACCTACACGTCAGGGTCCGGTGTTATGAAATAGGAACTTATGGTAGTAGCTATATGTCAGTGTCCTTGTATGAAATAGGAACTCATGGTAATACCTACACGTCAGGGTCCGGTGTTATGAAATAGGAACTCATGGAAGTAGCTATACGTCAGTTACATAATTTCAGTCTTCCTCTCTTCAAATTCACACACACAAAACCGAATTTGTAATTATTATTTCGACGGGTATTTTTCGTTTTATTATTTTTATCTTTCCTTTGTTATAACCTCTTAGCTGAGGCCACACCACCAGACGGCGTATTTGTCGCAAGAAGGTGAGCGTTCTTTAGAGCCTCACTCTGGGCATCTCTCATCACTTATTTTGCAAAAGGCATTATCTGAGCTGGAAGGTATGACTGCTGGGATAGCGATGGCGTAGATTTGTCAGGGGCAATAATTAAGTTTGTTTTGCTAGTGAGTAGGGCACATTTTTTGGTATTGTTTTTATTGTGCTTTTTCCCTCTCTTGTCTGTACGCAATAATTTTTGTTGTAGAAGAAATGTGACTGAAATATCTCGGCAGAATTTATTTTTATCTGTGTTGGTGATGCTACTTAACTTCATCGAAAGCATGTCAAAGCAATTAACTCCAATTTAGAAATATAGCACAAAGATAACTTAATACAATCCTTAGATAGACATAAGGATACAAATACCTTTCTTATCCCGTATGCAAGAACAAACACATAAAAGTGTTCTTTATTCCTGTCCGGTATTCGGGCGTGGAAAGGGTTGCCTGAAGAAACCAAAAAAAAAAACCAACACTTTATCATCATTTAAAACTCTAATAAGAATAAAGGACTAAACACAAACCATAAATATATGTAGGACTCAATAATCTTCTGTACAGAAGGCGCGTCTGTAATATATAAGATAAGAAAGTCTTTTAGGTCGTTAACTCCGACAGAGTCTCGGCTGTTTGATAAAACAAACAGTACAAACTGGACTTTGGGTGTATTAAATAAGATCTTCGATTCATTTAAAAGATTTAATCACCCATTTAAAATAACATAGTATTACAATTAACAGTACAATCCCATTCTTTTTTATTTAAAAACAAACAAATAAACACACAAACACAAAAAACACCGATCTTTACTTTACATAAAAATCTGTCGTTCCTGCTCTCTCTCTCTTTATTTAAGATATACACTGTCTATTTTCTTTAAAATAAGCATACAAGTTAAATTTTAAAAAACAAAACAAAAAAAAACTTTGTGCATGAAACAGACCAATTTCTATTAAAAGAAAAACTGAAATACGATAACTCTACATCCGATCTGCGGTGTAGCATACATCGCAGAATTGCTCTTAGGTCGTACAAAGAAAGGAGTGAAAGAGCGGGCACAAACTTATGGCAGTGCACATTAAGATGTTATGAAGCATTACTTCCTTTCCTAATATATAGTGCGTCTCAGAGTGGTGCGTATAGTGCAGCGTGGTGCGGGTGTGCACACTACTATATTTATATATATCCAATTAAGTCACGATTCATTATTTCACGTAATCGGTTAAGTCGTGGTAATTCCATTGCTCCCAAATTTTGTGACGTAACACAACAAAGTCGTTCTGCTATGCAAAAAATAAGGAAGAAACCCCGTTTTTGTTTACGTATGCATATCTATATACATTTAAATAATAATAATGCGAGGGAAAGTATGTATTTATAAAAAAAAAGTAATAGTTTAAAATAAAATATAAAATAATTCATAAATTTGAGAAAAAAATATTAGAAATATTTTCTTTAATCTTAATCGATTACATTATTTTAATCGATTATTTTTTTGAAAGATAAAGCGATTAAATAATCGTTAATTTCCACAGACCTAATATATAAATTTGTATATATATATATGTACACACATAATGTGTTATGTAACATGTATGTTTGTACGTTCGTCACATTTCTAATTTTAGAAAGCAGCGCGCACTCACCAAATTACTGCACCTAAAATAACTCTTTGCGAACTTCCGTATAAAATTTTTCAATAAGGAAATAATTGAGTAAAATAAAAAAATAAAAAAATAAAATATAGTTCTGTATTACATTATTATTATTTTTGTAAAGGTATTATTATTTAGAGTAATATATTTATAAATGTGTATGTGTATATATACACATATAATTATGTCATAAACTATAGTATTTAAATAATATGGTAATATAATTTTTTAAACTAAAAACTAAATACATTTTTGAAACATGGAAACAGAATTTAACTTGCGATGGGTTTATGATTACATGAACTTTCCATGTAATTAAATATTCCGAAAAGCGCTTTAAATTTTTATATAAACTATAGAGTCTAATTCTACGTAGACGCAATTTTGTTTGTGCTGTGAATCCATAATTATGTTAAAAAATTAATTAAGGATCTCCATGATAAAACTACTGTGTTTTTTTTCCTTTTCTTTGAAGCCTGACACAATGAGCTCATGCGGGCATTTTTAGAAGTATATTGTTTCTCAAATCAATCTCTACTATAATATTTATATTATTTATTTATCATCTCTCTCCCACTGGACAAGGATCTTAATAACAATATATTAACAACAGTCATCTGAAGCTCTTTTTTCATCGGCCGTTTAGTGAAAACACCGCAGAACGCGCACGTACGAAAAAAAAAGAGTCCACTAGAGCAATTTCACCAGGCGACGATTCGGTTCAATCAGAAACCTCCGAATTTCTCCAGCCTTCCCAGCCCCCTCCCACACCCTTCCCTCCTTTTTTTTTTCTTTTCACGGGTCGGGCAATCCAAACCGACTTGGTGTCATAGTGTCTAAGGTCGGGGTTAGGTTTTAGACACTCGGTTTGTGCTCGGTCTGGCTGGTCAAAGTATTTGATTTTGTGTGCGTGTGTGTGGACATGGACACGGGATTAACTTCTGGTGTGAGGACAACGGTCGGCAGGCAGCCTTAAGGAAGACGTTTCATTGCACTAATTACGAGCTCTGTTGATGATACTAGTTATTTGCGGTTAATTTTTTACTTATCCATTACATCAGATTATGAGAACGGGGACTTGGCGATATCCGATCTGACTCTCGCATTTGTTAGTTTAAAAAGATTTCGCGAATGATAGTGTATAAATATAAAAATTACTGATGTTAGCACATAATTTTAAATATGTCTTATAACCAGCATCCAGCGGGAAAAATTAAATTATAATTCTTTAGAGCCTTTTTAAAGGTAAATTTTAGTCAATGAATTTTTTAAGTTATTAATAATTTTTATATATTTAATGCTTAAATTAAGCTTTGAATATTATTTTTAAAGCATTGATTTTATTTAATCTATTTTTATTAATTTGAATTGAATAATAATCTTTTTATAATCAATATTTAAATCGTAAAGCAAAAAGCGTATTTTTAATTAAATTTTTTAAAAATGCGTTATTTTAAATAGTTTGCGCTACTAATTTGTAATCTCAAAAGAAAGGAAGCAATTCAGTAGCTTTACTTGATATGAAACAAACAAATTTAAGTGTTAGATCAAATTCAAACGTCGAAAAAAACAAAACCGTTTGGCGTTGGTCGACTTCTCAGAAAGCTCCACCACAGCTAACTGACGTTAATAGCGATGATCCGCAAGTCTAAACATGAAATGTGCACAACTAAAGTGAAAACGTGATATTTGTTTCTGAGAATGTGTCGGACAATCATTAACAGCCCAGACTAAACAAGGACAGTCATAATCTGGATTCTGGTAAATCAATATCTTTACAAGTGTCTCTTGGCTTGTCAATGTTGTTAATTCAATTAATTCATGTCATTGGTCACACCCTTGGTATGCTTGTTCACCTGAATCTATGGCAAGCAAATTGACGCATATAGAAAATTTCTATTTGCCAAACGCGTATAAAATAATACTTTTAAATATTTCATTATTAAAAATAATTTAAGATCTTTGGGGAAAAAAGAGAAAAGTTTTGGATTTTTAATTTTTTTTTTTTTTTGACACAAAAAATCCGAATTTGAAAATTAAGTTGGTATTTTAATTTCTAATTTTGGATTTCACTTTTTTGTTTCAAGATAAAATTCAATAAATGAATGTAGGTTTAAAATCTGTAGCGTATAAAAAATCTTGGCAAGTGAAATCTTAACTAACGATATCAGAGCTACATCAGTTTACATCATTAAATAAATCAAACGACTTTAATAAAGTAGATTAAAATAACATTCTCTACAGATGTTTGAAGACTTGAGTGAATGCAGACATTAATATACTTGAAATATTTATTATTGGTCGTTCAACGAATGTTTTAACTACCTAACCTGAGAAAGGCGACTAATGTCAATTATTTTCGAAAAAAAGGGTTCTTAATTTTTAAAAAAATAATTGATATGTTAAATAGTTACTAGTAGTTCTCATTCTATTTATCTTTTTCTTTAACGTGATTAATTAAGGATCAAAATTTATGAACTATTAATTTCTTTAGATAGGATTGTGCTGAATTATTGTTTGCCGCCTAACAAAATTTGTTGATACAATTAATAGAATTTGTTGATACAATTAATAGAATTTGTTGATACAATTAATAGAATTTGTTGATACAATTAATAGAATTTGTTTGAAACACAGATAAAACTATTTTTAAAAAAAAAATATACCAATGTAAAATGTGAATTGATTTAAAAAGATATTTGATATACTAAACTATTTAGGAAAAATTAGAAACCTGTTTAAATTTTCTATAAATCAATTTTACCCATTTAATAAGTTACTGTGAAAAATTTAGTTTGGTCATAATATTTGTAAAAAACTTTTGAAATTTGTTTTAAACACTTATATTAAATTTAAATTATCTAACGAAAGCGTTCTAAAAAAATATTAAAACAAAGGTTATGCTATTTTGCGCCCGGGGACTAACCACAAAATTGCCCCCCCCCCGACCTCCTTCAATTAATATGTTATTTATCTTTACTTATCATAATGAGACATTATTAGTATCTTTTAAGCGCCCTTAAATATTGGCATCCAGGGACATGTAACAACCTGTAACTACCGCAAGGCTGTTGTAGTAATAACTAATATTGCTTATTTTCTTTTTTTCAAGCTAAACATTTATTTTTGTCCACATATATTTGTTGTCAACAATGCTATTCTTCACGCTATTAGTATTTCTCTGTGAATATTGCCGTAAATATTAATATCTGTTGAGAGCTTAAACTTAAACACTGATATTTAAATCTTGATTTTTTTAATAGTAATAAATGTATAATAATTTTAGTTCGTATTATCAAAAGTAATCAACGCCAGTATATGAACTCTAAATAAGCATTCACATTCGATAATGTAAAAGTAAATTTAACATAAAAGTAAAAATTTAAAGATCATACCTGGCAACGTGATGACATTATTTTGCATATGTTCGGTTTACTAGAAAACGACTATAAAAATGTGTTAGTTTATTTTATTATTATTAAACCAATGCAAAACCTAATTTTCATTCACGCTCTGACTTTCTCTCACAAACAATAAAACATCAACATTATCATACAATTTTTAAAAAACGACAAACGATAAAAACACAGCCATGCGAGGTATGTCTAGGGCCCCCCAGTGAAAACTTGCAGTTTTCGCTGTAAAGTTAAGCAGTTGACACTCAGTGGCGTAGCGAGATTAAGCGGCGCCCAGGGTATGTCGAGAATTTCGACGCCTCTCCTACAAATTGAAACCTCAAATTTTCTGAAAATGACGCCTCGCGGCCCTCTTTTGATCTTGTAAATAGCAAAGTGTCTCTTTAGTTGGACCAACCCACACATTCATATATTCAGTTGGATATATTCAGTTATTATTCTTGTTTTGTCAAATTTTACATTTGAAAATAGGCTTGTAATCAATGATAACATTTTGAAATCGGTATTTAATTTTTAAAAAAAATTAAATGTTAATAAATTAATAGCAAGGCTCCAAAGTTCTTCGCGTTTCAACTGTGATAATTAGTTGGCGTAAAGCAACACATCTCCGATAACGTATGGCAATATCGTTTAAAACCCCTGGTGAACTTACTGTCCGAATTGATCATGATTCAAATGCAATGAATTCCGTTAACCCTATATACAACTCTTAATACGTTTAACGTCAACGACTTAATCTTAAACCGTCGGTGCTTGTTAATCTCTGGCTGACGAGAACGGATACAGGATTATAATGAACTTATAATCCTTGTCAATTTCCCTGGGTTCCAGTTTCGTCTTTCCAGCGAGAATCTTATTGTGTGTCCCCATTGCCTAAAATACTTTAAAGTCTTTACTTTCACCGTTGTCTCCCCTAGCGGATAACTAGCCCGTCTTGTCACAGTAAACTTTGTTGTTATTTCACTCATAATATAAGACGAGAAAAAGCAAACACTAATTTTTTTTTTACTCTTTAAAAAAAAAATTAGAGAAATAGGGAGAAGGGGCGGTTGTCTGGGAAAACCTGCAGGGTCTGTGAGAGACGTGGGTGCATTGAGGAAACAAGGGCCGACAATTTGGTCTCAAGTTCAATAATTGCCGCGGTGTTTTTCTAATACAATGATGTCTAAACAAGCGCCCTAAATTGTTGGAACGGCAGCTTCGCTAAGACCACAATGGTGAAACATGACCCATCGCTAAACTAACGGGAATGGGGCAGGGTATATAGGGGAAGAGACTACAGGACATGCTTTTCTTAAAGTTTGCGAGACATTAAGCATTTTTTAAATAAAAAAATAGATCGCAGACGCATGCGGTAGGGTATATAGCGAGCTCATAAACATTATTACATTGTTATTTTATTGTTATGAAACAAACTTGTTTCTTTTATTTTGAGGTAATGTTAAGAAAACTCTGACATGAATAGGTACACGAACATGTAACATACATGTAGGGATAGTCATAACAAATATGTATTAGATGACATACACACGTGGGCTGAACCATCTTAGGGTGTACGCGGTGTCCTTGATTTTTGGGCTCAACGATTAAAAGCTTATTTAGGTGCTAAAATATACCTATAATAGTGCATCAGGTGCTGTTGTTTGATGGATGCAGCCATAATATAACTGTCAGAGGGTTATCTTAAAATGTCATCTATTTTTAACTAATTTATTTTCAATGGTACAATGTATTTTATTAAATTATTTTTTTTTATTACGTTAACTTTTCATCCACTACAGCATTTGATTACACGTGTATACGTTATTTGTCTTCCACTTTTTAAAAATGCTTTTCTCACATTAAAATAAGAATTTATCTTTAAATAACAGAATAGGATCAAGCTTTCAGTGAATTACATACTTTTATATGTAATACAATATTTGTTTTTGCTATTCAAGTCCTATACTTAGCTAAATACGCATTCCATTTTCCCTACTGTAGTTCCGCCTATGTATTAATGCGTCTCTTTTCCCTGTAATAAAATTCCCGATCGCATGACAAGCATTCTGTCGACTGTTAACGCCACTGATAACCTCAGATTTATAACATGACCAGAGCGGGTGAGTGGGGGAGGGGGCGACATTTTGTTCTCCTGAAATGTTCTCTGGTGCATGTCTGACTTAAGACTGTGCATGAACAAACAACTGTGTTCTAGACTGTTTTATAAAGTAGCTGCTGATTATATTTTCAAAGTAAAAAAAAACAACAACACATAAAGGATTGTGTTTTAAATAAGTTATTTTAAGCAAGGAAAATTAATCTATCTTATAAACGGTTTAACAAATATCTTAATTAAGTTAATATAATATAGGAAAAAATATGCATACAAATATATGAGTTATCCGCAATTTGAAATCTTAGCGTAACATTCGATAAGCATCTCAAATAAATGGCCTATAACGTTTATCTTCTGTCGTAATAATAAGGATAATAAGAGTACTAATAATAAATTGATAAATTACATAGCACTGTATCACAGTAAGTAACTGAACTCACGGAGCCTTACGTAAAGATGTACTACACCTGTAAGAATTAAAGAAACATTCATATCATAACAACCACACAAATTACAGTACATTACTCATCTTCCTTCAGTTATAAATATGATATTTACTTTTCAACGATTTTTTTCCTCATTCAATGAGCTACCATTTTCAATGCGATTCTTTTGAGTGGGCTGTCGTTGTAAGGTCGTCAACTCAAACACAACCACACCCCCAGTGTCCACGTGACCTTTAGTTGATGTATTGAGAAGCCCACAACGATGGACGTAGCTCACGACACGATCTGGTCAGGTATAGCTAGGAGCATCAACGCCCCAGTGTCCATGTGACCTTTTGTTGAGGTACTGATAACCACTGGACAGCACACAACGACCGTAGCTCACAGCGTGATCTGGTCAGGTACAATTAGGAGCATCAACGCCCCAGTGTCCAAGTGACGTATAGTTGAGGTATTGAGAACCACTGGACAGCGCATAACAACCATAGTTCACAGCGTGAGTTGGTCAGGTACAGCTAGAAGCATCAACGCCCCAGTGTCTACGTGACCTTTAGTTACGGTATTGAGAACCACCGGACAGCATACAATGGCCATAGCTCACAACTCGATCTGGTCAGGTACAACCAGGGGCCCTGGAATTTTTGCACGCCCATGTGTGACCGAAGTCTTATTTCCTGATGTTTAACAGTTTTCCTTGAGCTTCATTGGCAAACAGAACTAATGGAGGATAGGGGAGGAAGAGCGGGGAGGGAAGTGCACCGCTAAAGGGTTTTTAAACGCTTACACCAGTTCTTCTAACGCGGGAACATCTTTTAGCATAGGCGAATTGTCAGACAAATACTCGATGACTAAAAGACAATGATAACGTAGAGCAGTGAAAGAAACGCTGATAAAACATAATGCTCGAAGGCATATCTCGTTACTAAAGCAGACAGAATAGGACTGCATAAAGCTTTTTTAATAAAAAAAACAAATTACACAAACTATTTGTGTAAGGAAACAATAAATTAAAGCTTTATTATCAACTAATACAAATAATGGTAGACGTTTCGGCTCATGCCTTCATCAGTACAAAAACATTTACTTACATATATCTTAAAATTAAAACATATTAAAGTCTATGTGATAAAATGAAAAGAAACGAAAAACAAAAATAAACACGGACATAGAATATAAGAAAAAGGAGGAAGTTGAAGTATCTAAAGTTACAGTGAAAACCACAACGGGAAAACGATTTTGCAGTCAGGTAAAATTGTGGATTTGGTTAATTCCATATGGAGCCAACGTACCAAATCGTTTTATGTCTATTTTCCATGTGGACTATTAGTTGATAATAAAGCTTTAATTTATTGTTTCCTTACACAAATAGTTTGTGTAATTTTTTTTTTTACTAAAGCAGGTATAAGTCAGACAAACAGTGTACTGAAAGTATGTGAAAGACAAACAATATACTGCAATTTTAAGTCAGACAAATAATATATTGCAATTATAATTCAGACAAGCAATATATATTGTAATTATAAGTCAGGCAAACATTACACTGCAAGTATACGCCAGACCAACAAGAAGTAAATATATATAGTCTTGTCTTAGGGTTGAACTATTTATTTTCTGAACATAATATTGTTTTGATACACGTATTAGGACACTTAAATAACTCATTACATTAAAAAGAACCTATTTGGAGGATAATGTATGAACTGTCATCTCGCGTTTTTTTTATAAACGTTATGATTGCATTTTTAATTTAAGCCTTTTCCCCCAAACAATTTAGATGTAGTTTTCAATGGCATCTTATTTTATTTTGTCGTGTGTTGACTGATACTGCTAGGTCTAAGGGGAATGGAGTAATCACTTCAAATTTTCTTGTTCACTTTTTAAAATCATAATTTATCTTTATATGTATATTAGGGCAGCGGAAATTAATGATTTAAATCGATTAATCGTTAAAATTTTAATCAATAAAAATTAATTAGATCAGTTAAAATAAATTTTTGTAGCTTTCATACTTTTCTCTCTTATTATTATTATTTTTTAAATGTGTAGACTATACGTTAACAAAA
>MUZC01000301.1:223933-266561 GCA_002072015.1 Radix auricularia | reverse complement strand
TTTTTTTTTTTAATTTTTTTTTTACAATTTTTATTATAATTTTTTTTTTTAGTTTTTCTTTTTATTTTGTATTAATATTTTTTTTTTACAACTTGTTTGACTAATTCCTTGCCTAACTGCAATTATTAAGTGGATTCATTTCATAACTGAAATTTAACTTTGAAATTTTTGCTTAACATCGTTACACTGTGTCCAAGTGTTTTATTGGTGCACAAGAGAAACCATTACATATGCACACATATAATGACGTCACATCTAACGAGTGCAGCCTTAAAAAAAGCAACGAAAGATTAAGACTTAAGAGTTGTCAAAAACAAAAACAAAAAACCACAATTATTATTTAAAAACAACAACTCGAACATTTTATTACAAAATTTTATGATTTTATTGACTTTGTTGGATAAGTTAATGTTGTTTTCTACTTCTCGAAAACAAAATTGCGAGCCATCAAAATGAAGTTAAAGTTGATGCCCTGACATTTTTGTAAGATTTCTGTATCTTTTTTCGGACACAATGCTCTATTAAAGTCTATTAGACTATACAGATACTGCGAAACACAGGACACCAACTTTAGCCTTAATTTGCGCTCGCGGTACAATAGTTATTAGAATGTGAACAAAATATAAATTAATATAATCTTTGTAAAGGATAGCAACTGAACAACAAGAAACATCGGGTCTACAGGACTGTGGAAACATAACGAGAATGTTTCGGAGAGTAAATGTCAGTAATTACATCATACAGATTTATAGATAAAGTGTAATCGAATATTATATAAAGCGGCAACTCGAATGCAGTAAAACACATTTTATTGAAATCAAACAAATTTCTTTTGACATATCGAATCAGTTATAGCGACAATTCCATAATAACTTTGCTATCTGAACATTCAATCCTAGATTTGAGCAGAGATTTTATAATACAGAATATATGGCGTCAACTGGCACTAATTTATACATACAACTAATAGAAACTGTTGTTTGGTTGTTTGTTCTACATGGAGATAGCACATTGTCTCTCTCTCTCTCTCTCTCCCTCGCCTCGGTCTGTCTCCGTTTCACCTTCACACAAATAACATCTTCTCTCGTTACGTTTGACATGTATGGGGGTATGATACATATGTACATTACATGGATTTATCACTGTATGTATTTTAGGAACAAACTAATCGATAAATTACAGATGAACTCAGGACGTCTTGATCCGATGATGCTATAGTGCCACACACACACACGCTGTCTGTATTTATGATTTAGTTTAATAGAAACTGCGAAATATTACAACCCCCTTTTTTTTGTTTCAAAATACTTCAGCTTATACTTGAATGAAATAAAACACAGTCGCCACAGTGCCTTGTCGGTATGTGTTTATCCCTTACCCTTTTTATTATTGTTACTGTAAAATAGGAAATGAAGTCGTAACAACATATGCCATATTGATGTTTTAGGTCATAAGAATAAGTGGTAACATCATGTGTCATACTGATTTAATAGGTCATAAAATCATAGATATATTCAATTAAAAAGAGTCATTTTAAATCAATACCGTTTTTCATTTAACATGCTCTGATTTTTTTTAAACACCTATGCAATTTTAACATCCGGTAGACATTATCCTTACAGTACTTGCCGACAAAAATTAACTCAATTAATGACATGAAGTTAAGTTTTAATATCAGTGGTTAAAATTGTGAGTTTGGCATGTAAACATTTTTTTTGTGGTGGTGGGGGGGCGGACGAGACACTACATCAGCTAAAACATGTAAATATTTTTTGTGGTGGGCGGGGTGGGGTGGGGGCAGACGAGAAACTTCATTAGCTAAAAAATGTAAAACCAATCAAATACACATTTGTAAAAAATAAATGAAAGTACAAACTAATGCTATTATATAAGGTTTACTATTTTCTGCGTTCTTTTTTCTTTTAGATTCGATTGTTAGGTTTTTGTTTAAAGAAAATTCGATTTCACCTCCTTAACTTCAAAGTTGTCATCATCGCTCTGGGAGTAAGTTAAACTATTGAACTTCACGTTTATGTCATTTTTCTTTTTTGGTCTTTGATATTCAAGAATGACTCTGTTGGTAATTTATTAAAAAATAAGATTAAAAAATGGCAGATTTGAAAATAAGATCAAATGTCAAGTAAACAGACAGTAAAGGTTTGTAACAAAACACGTATGTTTTAACATAGTGTTGAAGTCAAACATATTATTGTTGAAATCAACGCCTATTCTAAGTAAGGTGATACATCTTTAGGGATACATTATATGTTCACATTAATATAGCGGATTTATTTTATTTTTGTCAAGAATCACCGGAGCAGAACTTTTTTTTATTGTGGAGAAATTAGAATCTTCAGAAAAAAGATAAAAATGAAAAGTAAAAAAAAAAAAAAAAGAAAAAGAAACATTTATAATTTATTTTCATTAGCATTTAGAGGTTCTCCATAAGATTTTAAAATTAATTTTTCATCAATTATTTCTCAGGTATCATAGACTGGCTGAACGACCATGGGAAAGCGGTGGGCTCGATAATGTATCATAAGAAAATAGCTCACTAAAACATGCACTGGTTTAAATGGCGTGTTATGTTGTCATAACTATAGGCCTCGGTTTCAATGCTACATTTCTTTCTCAACAATTGTTGATTTAAACAAAATAAAATATTTAAAAATCATTTCCTGTTGTGCAAACTGTGATCGGGAGGAAAGAATATATCATATCTCATTAGTGCCACGGCACTGGAAAGATAAACAGTTCAAATTGCCAAGATCAACATATTTTTTTAATAAACAGAAATAGTGTAGCCCAAAGCTATAACTAAAGCCGAGGAGTGCGGGGATTTTCAGCTCTCGTTGTGACGGCCCAAGCAAGTAAATTAGAACAATAACCTAAGACCTTTTAATTCCAAACGATATTCAATTTAAATCAATGCGGTTCATTTTTACTTAGTCTTCTATTGTATGTTATCATTTAAAAGTGGCCGCACCATTAGCTCCACGGCTTTAAGTGGCCAGCTCTCTGGACTCTAGACTTATCAGCACCACCTACTGACAATACAAAGATCATTGGAATAACTCTTAACCTGCACGCAATCTAAAATCGTGTTATTACTTTTAACAACACAAAAACATAGAAGAGAAGCATTTTTTAAAAGTTTAAGTCACACAAATTACAGATGGAACTAGACAATTTGTTGATTACTCCCCTTTTGACTCTAGTAATTTGAATTGTGTAAATTAAAAATGTCAGGCGTTTCACGCCAAAAATATTGTCAAGGAAATAAGTCTTAGAAATATTTGCTGTTAAATTATTGAGGAAATGTGCTATTGTTTCCATACGGCCGTTGCATTATACTCATAAATACTACACTCTGTTCTCAACTGCGCGTGTTAGTTTTAAAGAGGATTCTGATTCTGTGATGAGTCAGTTGGCGTCAACTATGGCACAAAGACAACAATCGGGATGACAGATAAAACGTTTGTACAATTGGGTACAACAAATACCTGTACTGAACACAATCTTCTCCTATGGTGTAGTTCTCTCTGGAATGTCAAACATGTGCTGACCACTGGGACAGTATTCGGAAAGGGGGGGGGGGGTTGTCACCGCTACTTTGTCGCACCCAGCCAAGAATGACGTAGAACGCCGTTTTAAAGAATGACGCAGGTCGCCGTAACGACTAAAGGCTAAACATACGACACAGCACGTCTTCACTTTAGAGATCCGAAAATCTTGTTGATAGCAGAACTACGGGTAACAAGGTTTGAGGACAACACTATCCACGGGGAATCTTAAATGAGATCAGATTTAGATGGCATAGAAATTATCGTGCTACCAACTCAAGTTGTGAAAATGAATGGCTTTAGAATCTAATTTAGAATTGTAGTTGAAGACATCTGGGAGAAAAGGGTGACAAAATCCATACTACTAATGTAGCGGGATATCTTGTACTGAATCAATGTCAATATCTTTTTCCATGACAACTTTATACAAAGGTTATAATCACATCATCAGATCTAATTATTTTTTGCCTTTGGAGAACAACATATTTCTGACACAAAATTAGATTACTTGTAATTCTGTAAATGAATCAATAAAATGAATCAAAAGATCCTCACCAGCTATAGATTTATTGTATGGGCGGGTTTCTAGTAGCATAATAAGACTAAACTACAAGATTTCTGTTATTTTGGAAGTTTACATCATACATATATATATTAGGGCTGCGCAAATTGACGATTTATTAATCAATTAATCACTAAAAAAAAATTATGGGTTAAAATTATTTTGAAAGATTAAACTTAAAAAAAATAGTTCTAGTACCTTTTTTTTTCAATTTATACAGACGTGCATAAGTAAACAAAATTGCTTTTCTTCCTTATTTATTGCATAGCAGAACGAATTGGCTGTGTTTTGTCACAAAATTTGGGAGCCATATAAATACCGCAACTTAACCGATTTTGTGATATAATGACTCGCTACTTACCGGGATCTATATATGCGTTATAAAAAGTATATCTAATCGAAATTAATCGATTAAATTTTCCCGATTAATCGAACAATAGTAATCATTTATAGCCCTAATTTATATGTATGTATATCTCTACATAAATATGTATTTATAAAGACAAGACATTTTATTAGTGAACAAAATCAGATGGCTGACGGTAATCCTTAAAGAACTTTTCAATACTGTCAAACATAAATATAAAATAACAACATGATAATGGAATGAAGTATGTACAATCGCTCGTGTACGGTGAAATACTTGACTGACTGCCATTGATAGCAGTCAAAATCCCATGTCTTCAGTCAAAAAAACATGAGCCACTGCCCATGACTGCGTCATAGAACAGCTAGCAATAAATAACAATAAGTATGTACATTGTTGTACATTGGGGAACAACCTCAAAATTTGGCTTCTCTGGACTCGTAGTAATAAATTATAGACGTCTTGTTATTTTAGGACATCTAAAACTATACAAGCATGAAGGTTTCTTCTATCATCATTATGTGTTGAACAATTTTATTAGTTTTTTTTTTTTTAATAAAAGGAAAAAAACTTAATTAATTTCAATGGTATAAAATATTAAGGATATGGTTTAAAAAAATTATTTGGGATCCAATACTGAAGTGGACTGTACCTTGAAGTTATTCACACACTTGGGAGTAAAATAAAAACTTTTACTAATAAATTTAAAATAGGCAAACAATGTTCTAATTTAATAGAAAAATATTCAGTGGCGCATAAAATTTATTATGGTGACGCATCATTATGTAAACTTAAGTAACGATAATAATCGAGAGAAGAAACTCCCGCGTGAATAATACATACAACATTGAACATGATTAGAAGAAACAAATAAGAAATTGTGGCACATATTTCAGTCCTGGTTTCTAATGATTGAGTGTCAGACACAACACGGTGGCTGACCGCGGTGACATTCTGCCCTTAGAAGAAGTATCACAAGACCATGGTCATGTCATTCATAGACCATGTCACAGATAAGTCCAAAACATCTCAAAGTTTATTGGCTTTGTTATGTATATGTTGGTGTGCTGTTGTTGCTTTTGGCTTTGCGTGTATATGGCTCAAATTGTACCATTCGCCAGGAGTTTCTGCTGTGAGGAGAATACTGAAAACAAGCCCCGCCTTTGACTGCGAGAACGTACGAGAAGTTAGTCTTGGTGTATCGGTTGTAATCAGGCTCAAATTAAGGATCAGCGCGATGTGTGTTTTCTTTTATAAACTAAGCTTTCTGGATGTCGATCATATATCACATTCATGTTCAGGTACGGTGGGTGGGGTCGAAGACATGTCTGGATTACAAGAACCGGTGCTTGTAAAGATGTCTTTCACGTCATAAGGGTAACTGATTCGTGAGAGAAACTTGAGTCATGGGAGTAACTAAATCATGAGAGTTTGGCTTGACTTTAGGTCTAATCGTGGATCAGCCGACTGCTGTTTAGGTACTGCTGAATTGGTTCCCACACCAGTTTTCACAAGAGCCCGTTAAGAGGGCAGTGGGAAAGAAGGATGACATCAGTAGGAGGGCAGGTTTTACTTTTTTAGTGTCCAGCTGTGGGGACACGACAGAGAAAGGTCCTTAACACTGGGGCCAATGTCCAGTCGATGACGAAGACGGTCAGAGGTATCCCGCAGCCCAGTGATGGCTCGGAAGTCATTGTATGGCCATGTAGGGCCAACTGAAGGACCCGCCGCTGAGAAGCATGTCTCTGATGAGTGTTTCTATGGGCGTCTTCCCCACAAGGCGGACGAAGAATAGTTGCTCTATGACCTGGGCGCTGACCGTTCTCAAGGACGGGAGTCGGAGAAGTAACTTCCCGAACCTGAAACAAAGATCACGTGATCAGATTAGCAAACTGTACACGGACGTCTGTCAAACGTTTTCATAATTTTCATACACATCAATTATTTTTTTTTAATTTAATTTTTAAAAAAAATGATATAGTTTAATTATTTTTTTAAATGTTGAAAACAACACATAGATATAGTTGATGAAGTTTAAATTGAGCGGATTTATTTTTATTACACTTTGGATTTTAAAGTGTATTTCAAAGTGTATGTCAAAGTGTTCCATGACACAAATAATGCAAATTTTGATATAATCGAGAAACTAAAATTTTCATCTCTTCAATTTTTTAAAAAAATGTCTTGGATATTACAGATATGGAATGTGAATTGAGCCACACTCCTTGCACGACATCCCATCCGAGGATGGCATGAGTGACGTACCTCGTTGGTTGGTTGGGGTACTGACTACGGACGTACTCCTCCAGGGCACACTGAGATTTCTCCTGGATACTCTCAATGTGGTTCATGTCGGACAAGCCGCACGCATCTGTCAGAGGAAGAGAAAGATTACGGTGGGGATTAAAAATTCATCCCATAAAATTTAAACAAATAATATGCATCGTTAAATTTGTTATAGCAACATAGGAAAACATCGTTTATTACTATTAGTATTATATTATTATTACCCTTTTACAATAAATTATTTTAAAAGATATTATTCAAATATATGCTGGACTCATCATTTATTTAAGTTTTTCTTAATGTCGCGAAGTCTACTTAAAACTTATATGTTTGAGAAATATGCAAATATTATTTTATTTTAGTATATCTTTTAAATTTGCATATTAAATACAATTTCTACCCTCTACGCCCGTCCCTCTATTAGTTTAGGTGTTAAGATTTGAATAAAGGGAAAATATCCGTCTCCTAAAAGTTATATAGATTCTACACTGGAGTGCAAAATACTTAAATAATATGTTAACTATATATATAATATATATCATTATTATCATTATTTCATAAGATCACATCAAATACGAATGGCTATTTATATATTTTATTTTCATTTTTAACGGCATTTCAAGACTTAACTTCTCCTATTTGGGTTTTTATTTTATCTTTTCTCTGTAACTACCGAACAGCGTAGCACAGCTTATCTCATTGTGACAGTTTCAAGTCTTGAACACACATTGTCATGCTCCAAAGTTGACAAACTCCCTCCACGACACAAACCACCATTTTTTCCGACTCACATAATAGAACTTAACGACCCGTTTTCAAAGTTAACAACGGCTAATAGGTATGGTGGTGCCATTATCGTGTGTGCGTTAGAAAGATATCATAGTATTGTTTGCAGTGTTAAAGAGCAAGCGATAATTTAATAATGACGGCCAAACCGAGCCGATTTGCGCACCAGCCAGGCCATTCTGCTAATATTCCCCTTGAACACTTGATGACCCGAGATGGCATCGGAGCGTTAAGGGAAGCTGCGTTAAGGAACGAAGTCATTGGAAGTCATTAAAGTTGTAAGACGGGATACGTGTGATTACACCTTCATATATTGATCTGGTAGCTAGCGGGCGGACCACTGGATCCGGTGAAGACCGTCTTAATGTTTGCATTGGCAATTAGAAGGATTATGGGGAGGGTAAGGGTTTTTGGAAAAACAGATATGACCTTAAATTTTTATAACAGTAAATGCCGTTTAAACACACAATCCTACTGAATCCTACAAAATCAAACATATTTTGTGTGTTTGTGGGAGGGGGGGATCGGGAGTTGGGGAGAAGGTTGACGTTACTCCGCCCCTGAAAGAATGAGTTCAATGACTGATGTTACTTGGTGCGGCTGGTCATTAATATTAAAGCGACGGTACAGGCGACCAGCAACCTTCTCGTAAGCAGCCATAATTGACAGACGATATCAACTGATCGGGGTCGACTCTTAAAATTAAAAAGTCAAAGCATTTTTATTATCATAGGTCCATCAACTGTTTGCTAAACAACAGCCTAAAGAACTTTACAGTACAACAAGATACAGAACTGCACTGTTCAACAAGATATATAACTGGACTATATACAACAATATGACAACTGCACTGTAATACAACAATGAAAGAACTACACTGCACTAGATGTAGAACTGCACTGTACATCAGCACTTTACAACAGCTGCATTAAAATAACACAAGGAGGGATAAGGTTCTATCGAATGATGGTTAATTCTATTTTTTTTAAATACTTAAAGTTGATATTATGTTGCGGAGAAAAAACAGATGTCTTCAAACATGAAAGAAGAAATAATAATAGCCTTTTTACAAATACCTTATCGGTTGTTGTTTCAAATATGAAAGGTATGAATAAACTTTTTTTTAAAAAGGAAATTTCTAAGAAAAATATAGAAAAAATATCGACCGTTTAGTTTGTGGAAATAATCAAATCATTCACTGCAACTTTTCATTGTGCTCTTTATTTTAAATTTCAATTTTTAAAATTATACTTAATTCAGTTTTATTATTTTATTTTAAATAAACGTGCTATGCTTCATTTGGAATGGGAGAAAATAAAAACAAAACAAAATCCATATAAAATTTCTCCAGATAACTCTTGCATTAGTTCTCTAGCTTCCAGCCCATCCCATCCGGCCCATTACGTTATACCACGGACTCGTTTGTACGAGTCTTGGGAAATAAAACTTTTAAGACTACCGGCCAATCTTTTGTTTTCAAAATACATTAAAATGCTTCGCTTCAGTTGAACATTACAACATGTCTGCACGTCTACACTTGCGTTATACATCTTAAATGTGGTGTTGTACATTTTAAATGTGATGTTTTGTACACCTTAAATGTGGTGTTGTACATCTTAAATGTGGTGTTGTACATCTTAAATGTGGTGTTGTACATTTTAAATGTGATGTTGTACACCTTAAATGTGGTGTTGTACATCTTAAATATGATGTTATAAATCTTAACTTTAGAGTTCAGTTAGACATCTTAATTGTGGTTTTACAATAATGGCAATAGACGAGGAACCCGGTTCAAGACGAATGGAGTCTATGGTCTAACTATAGATACAATTGTTCTAAGTTTAAAGAGAATTTTTAAAAATAAAATAATATAAAAAAAATAAAAACAAAATAAAAAACGTGTTGAGAAAAATTGAGCTTAAAGGAGATGAGACAATATCTTTTATCCTTAATTTTTTTAAAACTATAAATTTTTTAATTAATTTTTAATTATTGGTAAAAATTGCTTTTTTTTTAACGAATGAATTTTAAAGCTTATTTTGATGGTATAATTCCACTGTTAAACCGACGCATCTACATTTAAGTGTCCTATAATACTGCAAATAATAAAAATATTTGGACCCTTCGAAAGTTACTTTCTAACTAGGATTGATGTATGTTGCTTACATGCAAAGAAAAAGTTTTAGTTGAAAGTCAAACTGGCTACACGCTCATGTCAAGATAAAATCATGTAGATTTTGATTAAGGTATTGATGTACACCTGAAGATATGAAAAGGGATTTTCGGAAATTCGGGGACCACTTTAATAAGGTAAATTGGTAATAGACTTCTACATACTAAACGGTGTTACAGAAATATGGAAATCTCGCCATCCGCTGTAATAATAGATTTTAAACACTTTTTATCTCTCTCATAATACTCTCTCTCTCTCTCTCTCTCTCTCTCTCTCTCTCTCTCTCTCGTTCTCTCTGACGATAGCTTCGGGAATACCACGTCACCCAAACTGAATGTAATAATTTAATAATGTAATAAATTCCATTTATTTATTTCCATTTTACGTGTGTCACCCCCGCCCCATGCAATAATTTCTTATAAAAATATATAATAAAACCTTTAACCTTCATTATAACGAGTGTACAGAAATAACATGACACCTCCACCACCCCCAGTCCCCTCACTAAACTGCTATTATTAAAACAATGCCAGTAGGTACGCCACAGAACTACTGCCTCGTGTCGGCGGAAGGCAAATAGACTTGGAGGCAATTACAGGACGGGAGCGCTACGTGGCGCTCTGTCAGCAGACGATAAATTCAGGAGATTTTTGTCATCTCGTCCCGCGTTGTTCCACGAGTAGCGGGTCATTGACTGTATCGTATCGAACGCTGGTGGGTGGCTAGGGTAGGGCGGGGGTAGGGAGGGGGGCAAGGGTCAGAAGCCAAGCGAGACGGGCAGGGAGGATGTGGTGAGGGATAAGATGACGTCATATGTGCTTGTTTCTGCTGAGATTCAGGTTGAAGAAGTCCTTTTTTATTTATTGTTTAACATTTAAGAAATATCCATTGCCACTTTTTTTGGAAAAAAAAAACAAACAAAACTGCATTGTATTGCAATATTTTATAAAACATTCATTCATAAATATAAGCTACCTGACGCTTGGGTGTCATTCGTTTCAGTCTGTGTTTCCTAAAATCAATGATTGTGTTTTAAAAGAACTATTCTCCAAGACTCCATTGCATTCCTTTCCCATATCACCAGTAAAACTTGGCATAATTCAACTTTTCATGGTTGGCTTAAGTTTTCACATTTTATTCTCTATTCCAGAAAAGTCCTGAATTATTTAGTCGAATGCATTATTTAAATAATTAACTACTCAAATTTTTATCCTTTTTTTTTTCTAAAAAAACTATATGCATATTTTTAGTGGGTAAAAATAGCTATAATTCTTGTAGTAACTCATTTTGTTTCAGTAATCTCTTATAAATATCCCAGACTTTCTTTAACCTTAATTTCACATCATGATCTTTTGAAGTAGTGTACATTTATTGCCTATCCCTTCTTGATGCTTTTAAGTATCGGCATTTTTTTTTACAGTTTGGCCTGCATGTGTGTAACGTCAATGAGTTTCCGCAACCTTTCTGGTCCAACCCGACCAGATAAGGGCGTGTGGCGTATATAGAGCATCGGTACTAGCAGACGACCCATGACCCCCGACCCCTGGCAGTCCCCGAGCCCCCCATCGGTATCTGAGGGCGAAGACTCTGGAAGGCAAATCGAATTGCTATCGACAGACTCGGGCGTCTGTGTGACGTGTACAGAAAAGTCTTACGGCGGTGTCTGTGACAGACTCCTTTCAGCGGAATTACCATGAGGGGTTGGTATTCATGACTGGGATTACGAGGAGAGGGGGGTGCGCAGTGCCGGATGGGGCTGGGGAAGGGAAAAATGACCCCGCCCTCACCCCTTTATAACTCAAAACAAAAAAATATATTTGTCGGGGAGACTGATATACCGAGAGGTGAAATTGTATGAGATCATAAATGTAATTTAACATTCAAAACACCGACTATCTTTTCATTATGCTGTCCACGCTCAGTTTTTTGTTGTTCATTTGATCCACCGCAGAGCAACGGTGGGGGTGGGGGGTAGGAGGGGGAGGTCATACTTGGATCGAAGAGTTTGTGTGAGATGGGGGCCACGTTGAAAGCAGAGGCCCTAAGGACGAGTTCAAACATTGACCCAACAAACATTGAGGGTCCTAGGAGGAGACGCTAATTTGAAGGGCCGAGTGGCTTCGCCTTCCTCCCTCCAGCAGTTCTAGAGCTCCCCTCTGGTCGTGGCCTGACCCATGTCTACGTCACACATGACCAGAACCCTCACTAACGACATCTTAAAAAAATCAGCTAAGTGCACGCTCTCTTGACACTGTCAACATTTTGGTCTATGTCATGTGGTCAACATTTTGGTCTATGTCATGTGGTCAACATTTTGGTCTAACTGAGGTGGTCAACATTTTGGTCTATGTAAGGTGGTCAACATTTGGTCTATGTGAGGTTTTGGTCTATTAGTATCCAATTATGTGTATTCACTAAAATTCAGTCTATTTAATTTTTTAAAATTGTTATTTCTTTTTGCAATGCATTCTCTTATTCTAATAAGAGTTAAAGGATAATTGAGATGAGACTTAAGTTGCGGGGGGGGGGGTTATTGGGAGGTACAAAAGGAAAGTGTACCACCGCCGGTCCACCGCTAGCATAATTGGTATCTCAACTACGGTAGTTTCTGGCCTCATCTCTTGTCTATATATAGACACAAACGTGTCAATTCCTTAAAATTTTCTCTTGATGTTATTGTGGTACAATCTCCAGACAAATTCAGTTTTCAAAAGACGCAGAGATTTTTTTCCTTTCTATTTATAACCTACTTCTAGATCAACGTTCTGAATCTTCTGTATTATACGTATATGTATATGCAATTGTGACGGTGGGGAATTACAATCAAAATACACGTCAGCGAAGCGCCTGAAACAAACACGTAAGACTTTACTGTCAATCACATCTATTCCCCCATCCTGCCTCTCCACCCCCACCCCCACTCTTCAATACTTAGCGTTTAAGGTAATTTCCCCATTTAGTGGCAGGCTTGAGTTTCGCAACAACTCCAGGGAAAGAACCCTCGATAGTAGTCTCGGGGCTTACAATGAAATTATCACGTGTCTGACACGAGAGACTCCGATTGCCGAACTCCGTATCACGTTTTCCTGGCAGTGCCACGCCGAGTTATTGTTTTTTTTTAACTGGACAGTTTCCTTTGGTTTGGCTAAGCGTGAAATTATTATTCACTCGTTTTAACAGGCAGACATCGTTCACCTCAACTCTTGGTTTTTCTGGAGGAAATCTTGGCCAGGTTGTATTTAAAGTTCGGCTGAAAGATGCATGGACATTAGATGTAATTGTTGGTATGTGAATTATTGGAGTTGGCGAGAAGACATTCACGGGGCGTTGTTCTTCATGGCGCATCTTAGAAACAATCGAAATGTAAATGCTGGGGTAACTGTCTTATGTATTCCTTGTGGAAAATTATAAATTAACACAACGATTTAATATCATTGGATGGCGAAATATCCAATATTGATATGGATCATTCCATTATTTATATTTTTCAAAAATTTCATCTTTATTATATTTTTCTGATCCAATACTGAAGGTTTTATATCGGAGTTTTATTCAGCAATCAATACTGTAAGTGTGTTTGCATGTACGGTCTTAAGCCCAACGCCCCGCCCCTTCAACAGTGTTATGACAGTCAGAAGATCAACAACAATGAAAAAAAAATTCCAATGGCGATGTTGTTGAGAACATGGTCACACAGCATTCTCAGCAACTTTCGTACATTAACCAAGGCACCCCTCCATACCCCTCCCCACCGAACTTTTTGTGTCATTGAACTCATTGTCATCGGTGCACACCAAGTATTCTCGGGATAGAAGATTTTACCAACCTTTCAGTCTGATCAACTCGTAAGTTAGAGTTAATGGTGACAATTTCAAATGCACCCAAGCACTTCACGTGTCTCGCGTGGACGCACCAAGCTTCCCCCCTCCCCCCCCCCCCCACACCTATTGCCTTACTCTCTAAACACAACCCGTTAAACATGGCGTTTCAGACTCGCTCTCGCCTCGTTTACGGCGTCACTTAAAATCCCGGTTCAAATCAAACAGCCCGAGTGTGTCCCTGAATCGGACATGCGGTAGATTAAATATATTCCTTTACAAAGTTTTGTCTCGATCCCCCCGTGTGACCGTGCTGAATAACAGCTCACGGCATTAGCGCTTTTCTAAGAAACTATTTGTCATAGCATGGCGACGTCCATTAGATTGATCAGTGGTTAATAGCCGGCCACGGCAAGTGGGAGAGGAGGGAGGGGGTGTTGGCGAGGGTAATTGTCGGGTGATTGCCGAGATTGCCCTGGGGGTCGGAGGGGGTCATGAAGATGTCTCAGTAGAGCCTCGGTAAACCTCGTTCAGGTCGACACAAGCGGTTTGAGTTTGACAAATTTAAGATGAATTAAGAGTCGGCCCAAAGAAAGTAGAAAAAACTGAAGAAAAAACAGCAAGCAAGCTCGACCCATGATGTTTACATGCAGTTTGTGCCCGTGGTTTGACATCACGGACCTAATGGATTCTTCGATGTGTAGAGAGACAAGTCCGCGGGGTGACACCTCTAGGTTGCCACCATTATAGTTGCAGGCTAATATTGTTGCAGTTGCAGCGAAACCATTCAATGCAAAACGTGATAATATTGTTCAGCTGCGAACCAGCACTGATTTGAGTTAAGCAGATAATCATGTTTGATGAGCGCAAAGCCTAAGTTTATTTAAAATAAATATGAGTTTTGCTATTTCTCAAAATAAAAAAAAAATTACCTTTTCTTTTCGTAATGCTACTATTTTAAGACACGGTTTTCGTAAAGCAATGTTTCTAACACACAAATATAGTCGTTTCCACAACTTTTCATATAATAAAATGGTGGTAAAAAAGTTTTTTTAATCAGGCCAGTAAAATGACTGGGATTATCCGATATTGTGAAATTCACAAATATCTGATGACGTATGTCCCTAGAGAATACCCGAAATTATTTTGAAATTAATAATGTCTTAATAAAATAGGTGTATCCAATTAATTATAACCATGATATGACAAAACTAGAGCTGTGGAAATTAACGATAATTAATCGATTAATCGTTAAATTATTAATTGATTAAAATTATATAAGAACATATATTTCTAATATTTAAAAAAATGAATTAATTATTTTAGTTTTTGTTACTTACATACTTTTTTTCCTCGTTCTATTATTATTTATTAAGACGTACATAAGTAAACAAAAAAGGTTTTTCTTCTTATTTCTTGTATAGCAAAACGAATTTGTTGTGTTACATCACCAAATTTGGGAGCCATGGAATTACCGCGACTTAACCAATTTCGCGAAGTAATGAATCATGACTTAACGGGATCTTTTTAATATGCGTTACAATAAATACCATTCAACGAAATTAATCGATTGAATTTTTCCCTAATTAATTGAGCTATTTAAAAAAACAACAACAACAAAAAAACAACAACAACAACAACAACAACAAAAACAAAAAAAAAAACAATCTCAGCCCTAGACAAAACCTCTTACCAAACATGGCCCAGTATAAACTGTTCATAACATCGTAAGTCTCACTCAAGAGTATAAGAGAAGGATTTCTTTTTTTCTTCTTTCTTTTAAAGTTCCCAGACCAATGTTGTGATATGGCAATATCGATATGATGTTACGACGTCAACCAAAGCTGTTACTGTATACACGACTGTACACTCAATACACATGCTGGACCCAGCTAATCTTGGCACAAACTAAGGGTAGCATCTACTAGTATACACCAGTCGATGACAGACTTGATTACATTAGTCAGCTAGGGCCCAGCTAATCTTGGTACAAACTAAGGGCAGCTTCTACTAGTATGCACCAGTCGATGACAGACTTGATTACATTAGTCAGCTAGGGCCCAGCTAATCTTGGCACAAACTAAGGGCAGCTTCTACTTCTAACTACCCTTGTACAACTCGTGTACACCAGTCGATGACAGACTTGATTACATTAATCGGTTAGGGCCCAGCTAATCTTGGTACAAACTAAGGGCAGCTTCTACTTCTAACTACCCTTGTACAACTAGTGTACTGTACACCAGTCGATGACAGACTTGATTACATTAGTCGGCTGGGGCCCGGAAAGAGAAAAACAAACACACCTGAAGTCGTGTTAGTTTTATTCATTACAGGTTGGAAAGTGCTGAAAGAAATGTCACCGTGTGCTATTGATGTGTTCCTATCTGTTGACATGCCATGCACCGCCCTCCCCCTATTCTCTTACCCCAAGGACGCCATATTGAAACACGTCACGCCTGGTGAAGTCCGCTAAATTCTTTTACACCGCGACTTGCTGCGGGGCTAATATTTCACTGGTGTCAAAATGCCCAGCGGTGAAGGGAGAAGAAGAAAAATATTTGCAGACGCCGAGACCAGCTTGACACTACTTATCTTATCGTCTGCACAGATTGCATGTAGGTCAGTCGGGATCTCCACGGATCAGCGATCTACACGTCTGCTTGCGATATAAAGTTGTCTGTCCTATCTGGCCTAATGGTAAGGTTGGGAGGGGGGAAGGGGGCTGCAAGCGGAAAGCGGGGCGTGTGCAGAGGTTAAAGGGGAAAGGGGGTGGGGATACAACGTGAAGAGAGCGAGTGGGGCGGGCAAATGATCTGGTCCATTATGGTAACCTAGAGAATCACCGTATTACTTACTACAGGTGGTGGTTAGGGCAAGGTATTGGCACAGCCATGAGAGGCGTGCTCTACAAAAAGAGTAACAGAGAACAAGAGCAGGCAATGGAAGGTGGTGAAAGATGAGGTGGGTCAAGGGTGAACAAGGTTCGGATACAACTAGACAAGGGTGATATGAATGAAAACAATGGTGAGATAAATACAGTTAAGGGTGATATAAATGAAAACAAGGGTCTGGGTGGGGTGAATCTAGACAAGGGTAAAGGGTGAAAGTGAAAATAGAAAATGATGAAGTAAAGTTAAAGGAAAAGACGTATACAGGGTAAGGGTTAGCCTGACAGGACGTGACGTAACAAAAAAGTGAACGTTTCGGCAAAGTGCCTTTTTCAACGGACATACAATACACAAATAAAATGAATATAAAAAATAAAATTTAAAAAAAAAAAAAAACTTAGCTGCGGTGAAATCCAAAGAATAATTGAAAGTAAAGCTGAAAGAGAGAAGAGCGAGCCTATATAATATATAGGAAAAGAGAGAGTGGGTGGGGCAAAACGACTAGGTGGTCAAAGAAGACACAAAATTCATCCCATGTGGCGCAAGGGTCCCATAATCTTGTATAAGTCTATTCTCCAGACTGACCCACCCATCCATTAAGTTCACTTATCAAATTTCTGAACTATGTCAATTTCTTGGACATCACTGTATCTCTCCAGAAAAACTGCCTCCTAACTTCGGCCTACTTCAAACCTGCAGACATCCACTGTTTTGTTACGTCCTGTCAGGCTAAACCTTACCCTGTTTACGTCTTTTCCATTTACTTTTTTATAAGCCCGATTGCAGGCTCACCTCTCATTTTTTTGAAGTAAAGATAGAAAGTCATGGCTGATGTATACGTTTATCGCTTTTTAATATATAAGGTAGGGGCATCTAAACAAGTTTGTTTGTTTAGAAGTGCTAAGTTATAGGAGATTGTTGTCAGTGTAACAAATAAAAGGTTTGTGTCAATGTTACAAATAAAAGGTTTCTGTCAAGGTAACAAATAAAGGGTTTCTGTCAATGTAACACATAAAAGGTTTGTGTCAATGTAACAAATAAAAGGTTTGTGTCAATGTAACAAATAAAAGGTTTGTGTCAATGTAACACATATAGTATATAGCGTCAAATAATATGCGATATCTTTGACTGGTGAAAAAATATTTTCCTTACGTTATCTCTACTTTAACGTCAACACAGGCACAGAGAGAGAGAGACAGAGAGAGAGAGAGAGAGAAAGAGAGAGAGAGAGAGAGAGAGAGAAAGAGAGAGAGAGAGAGAGAAAGAACGACTTCCCTCAGGCCTCTACCAGTTGGCGCTAAATAATTAGCCTTAAGGTAACCTTTCATCGATAATGGCGTGTGCCCTCTCGCGCAAAGCCAGCGTGCAATTAAAGCAATACGGCAATTTTCAAGATGAATGTGCCCAGAAAATGACGAGTGAAAGGTTAGCATTAAACACCGAGGGCGACCCGAGGTGAGATTTCAGGTGAGAGTTACACAATGGAGAGGGTCTGACGTGCAGTAGGCTTACTTTGGACAGTCTCTCACCCGAGACGAAGGATGGGCAGGGGTGGGTGGGAGGGTGGGGCGGGAAACTAACCTCCTAATAGGTTACACCGGTCTGAATGCGCCATTTTCCAACAAAGACCGGAAGACGTTAAGTCTAGAGTATCTACTTCATCTTTCGTCACAGAAAAATACCATGGTCGATTTCACTTCAATTGAGCGAAATCTCCTATTCAACCGGGTCGCCTTTAAATACATACTTACATTTTTCTACGTGAACTTTTCTTTATTTCGTTTTCTTTATTTAAACATGTGAATTTTTAAACAAACTTTTTTTTGGTTCTTATTTTTTTTAATTTTAAAGACAGGTGAACTTAGAAAAAAAAAAAAAGGCAGATTTGAAATCAAACAGGGGCGAGGAATTCAACAACAGAATTCACAAGAACATGGCGTTTCGAGATCTCGCAGCGGCAGCCCGTACTTAGAGCTGTGCAGGGCGGCGCTTTGAGCGTCACCAGGCGTGAAGCGTTACGCATAAGAAGCGTCGATATGAGGGAGATAACCTCTTCCACGACTCCACACTAAGTTCAAGATCACTTGATAACACACACAAACACACACAACGCACTCGCACACACACTCACACAAAGAAATATGTTAATTTTTTACCTGCTTGTGTGGAATATCAAAATGGAGTTTGCATTTTTGTCAACAGACTACGCGGCCTAAATACTTTAAGCTTAATATTTTTCACTGTTGACATTTCTGACCTCCTGAATTGATGTTATTTTTAAAAAAAAATTCTTGTCAATCAATTGCTGTCACACCCTGGTCAAAGAATAATTTCTGATCTTTACTGAGGAAATAAATTTTTGGAGAAAAAAAATCCTTAAAAACATGCATCTTGTTTTATGAATGTGTGTTCCAGCTAACATCGTGCACACCGTTTGTCACAGCATTTTCTCGGTGCGCAAGGGCTGTTAGCATAAATGGCCTCACCATGATCGGAAGCGATAGAAATTGTGAACAAACCTTGGCACGGATATCGATGATGTCGAATCGATGAGCGGGAAGAATCACGAGCACTGCCCGGGGTGATTGATCCCCACTCCAGATTATTGGTCAGTCCAACAAAACCCCTGGACGCCCGTGTTAGGGGGAGGCCACGCTAGCTTGCAGGAAGCCATGTTCCCTTCTGTTCCCGGCATCGACCTGAGGCCAGGCCATGTTTTGTCTGCTGGTCGGCACAACAAAAAGACAGTTTAAGTAACGTGCGCTGGTGTTTAGTCGGGTAAATATCGGATGCCGGGAGTGCACCGACCAGGGCACTCGAGTACACCGCGGGACGCGTCTAATGACACAGGGCACTTATTTGATGGCATGACCGCGGGCCTCAGAAAATAGGTATCGATTTAGACATTTGATCCCCGCTTCGATTGCCATTCTGTATCCAAATAAATAGTGTTGCAGGGGTGAAAATCGAACAGTTCGATATTTTATGTTAAAGGATAAATACCATCTTGATCTGTAGGTGAGTTGACACAATGACACCCAAGAAGGACCAGAGTGTAATGTAATTGATGGTATGTCAGGTATGTCAGTGATGGTATTTCGGGGATGGTATATCAGGGATGGTATTTCAGGAGGCAGAGAAACACATCAAGAATTGAAAAATGGAAAATCGTTAACACGAATAGAAAAATAGACAACAAATTTCGATGTTAAACTTAAACTACTACTTCTGCCACTATGTATTGGTGTAAAATTTAATATTCACTCAGGTAACAGGGGCTAAATGCTTGTATTCAATATTAAATTTTAACTAAACCTTCTTGTTCCAATCAAGTTTAAAATATTTATTTACAAACACGCAAGTAAGATCATTGGTTAAATTTACTCAATCACTGACTGACTTCCCCATCCCAAGTTCCCGTGCACCCATTTGCTTTGTAAATTAAATGTAAATAATTTATAAAGTGTGTATTGATTATTATTTTAAAGGAATATCATGAGTTGAACACTTTTTAAGCGATAAGATTCTTTGGGGCTTATTAATTACTAAGAAAGAGTTAATATCGGACCTTACGTTGCAACATCTTCAACTATCCTTGTGTTGTATGACAGCACTAATCTATTTGACCTAAATTCTTAGAAACGGTTTCTAAATTCCTCGTTCATGAAAACCCAAAAGCTACGTAGAAAATTTAATTTAAATAAATTTATATATTTTATAATGATATATATCATGGATAGTAAAATATCAAAACCATTTTATTAAGATCAACAATCACATAACATGCCATTAAGATTCAAATGCCATTAGTCTACCACTAAGGTCTAAATGACAGCGATATTTCATAGAGCGATCACAGACTACCAAGGTAATTCTAAGTTACAACGGAAAGTAGGGCGAGGATGAATTCACCAGTAAGGTTTAAGTTGGATTTTATTCTCCTTTAATTTCGTGCCTTGAATCTCTCCCATTTTACTTCCGCGTTTTGTGTCCCTAAATTCTCTACATGCACACTGTATGATATTTGTAGGATACAACTGAAATTTCTATCACTGGAAATTTAATCATCATAGATCGAATGCCAATCAAGTCTGGCGAGTTGATGGCGATATCAGAGAGGCATCTCTGGAGTAAATTTTGTTTACTAACAGCCGCCTAACAATCAAACATGCATGGACTAAACAGGCAGAGAAGCCCGCATGTTTAAGTGTCAACAAAACCAATGTCGGTGTTCCCATCTGCTCATTGAGATTATATTCTTTAATCTGTTAGTCAAAGTTAGTGTTAGGTGTTCCAATTGGAGGTATCATTCGGTTTTGAGATTCTGTCTTATATTTCAGATACTCCCATTTGTTATGATTACTAGATGAAATAATCCCCCACATTTCAGATGCTCCCATTTATTATGATTACTAGATGAAATAATCCCCCACATTTCAGATGCTCCCATTTGTTATGATTACTAGATGAAATAATCCCCCACATTTCAGATGCTCCCATTTGTTATGATTACTAGATGAAATAATCCCCCACATTGCAGATGCTCCCATTTGTTATGAATAATGGATGAAATAATCCCCCACATTGCAGATGCTCCCATTTGTTATGAATAATGGATGAAATAATCCCCCACATTTCAGATGCTCCCATTTGTTATGAATACTGGATGAAATAATCCCCCACATTTCAGATGCTCCCACTTGTTATAATTACAAGATGAAATAACCCCTCATCTGTCAGATGTTCCTATTAGTAATGACATCCTAGTTTGTATAGTTCCTCATCTGTTAGGATGGCCCATGTTTCCACGTATTATTTTATGACATGTTTCATATCAGGTTTGTTGAACTAAGCGCTACACTAGACAACGGCCGATCGTTGTTGGAAACAGCCCAGCACTGACATGGCAGGATGTAGCGTCAGGGGAGAGCACTGTCAAAGCCAGGCAACTCTGTTGTGTAAACATTACATCCTGGAGGCTCGGTGCCCTCGTGTTTGTGCTCGGTCTCCGTCTGCTTTCAAACATAATGATAATACTGCAGTAGGTAGGTAGCCTGGCCATGATACATTCAGGGAAAGGGGTGGTCAGAGTGCCGTGGCTCTCAAAATAAACTGAGTGTGGACGCCTTAGCCGTAATTTAAATAATGTTTCAGCGTAAATGCTGAGAAGAGAACATAGTGCTCAACAATAGAGGCGTGGTAGTGGACGTTTAGGAAGTTGGGAGTATTGCTTGAAAAATAATAACCCCTTCTTGCAATTAATGTATTGTTGAATTCCCAGATGTAGCGGTGTGTGGTAGCAGTGAGACTGCACTGTAGCCATAAGAGGGTAGCCATAAGAGGGTAGCCTTAGAGTGTAGCCATAAGATGGAAAGTCTTAGAGGTTAGTTTGAGAGTGAAGCGATAAGACGGAAGCTTTAGACTTAGAGGGTAGCCTTAAGAGGGTAGCATTTATAGAGTGTAGCCATAAGAGGGTAGGTAGCTTTAGGGGGTAGCCTTAGAGTGTAGCCATAAGACGGAAGTCTCAGAGGGTAGTCTGAGAGTGAAGCCATAAGACGGAAGCCTTAGACTTAGAGGGTAGCCTTAAGAGTGTAGCTTTTGCCTTACAGAGTGTAGCCATAAGAGGGTAGGTAGCTTTAGAGGGTAGCCTTAGAGTGTAGCCTTGCGTGGTTCCTGTATCACTGTAATCAAGGTTGTTGTTTAAAGTTCAACCCTTTGTTTGTTTACATTCTGCTATATCGCTGATGAATCCCTGCATGGTAGACTATTTAACATGTTGCTACATTTCGTTGGCTTAAAAAAATACTTTGTCAATAGCAGTGCAGAAAGTGATAAGTTAATTAATGAATTTTTAAGCGCTTAGAAAGTGGTTCAGATAATATAGCATTCAACAGTGTAGAAATTGCATGGTGAAGAGAAGCATTTAAGAGTAAAGTCATCGGCTAAGAGTGTATAAAGTATTTAAGAGAATATGTAGAATTTAAGAGTGCAAAAAGACTAAAAGTTTAAGTTAGAAAATGGTAAAGAGAAAGAGTCCGGAAAAAAGTTGAAACATAGAAAGTGTATATATTAAAGCCATCACGTATTTAGAAATAATACCGAAATATAAGGTAGCAGGGAATGTGCGGTGGTAGATCGTGAACCCTTCGATAGACGAGAGAAGACCCGTGTACAGCCAGCCAGTATGGGATCCAATATAGGATCCTATATATCTATAATCATAAAACTCGTGTACAGCCAGCCAGTATAGGGGCATATAGACTAATAATCTTAAAACTGTGTACAGCCAGCCAGTATAGGATCATATATATCTATAGTCTTAAAACTGTGTACAGCCAGCCAGTATAGGATCATATATAGACTTATAATCTTAAAACTCCCGTACCGTATAGGATCAAGGCATAGGCATAGGTCTATTATCCTAACTAAAGGCTGATTCCAACCATTGATAGATCACAAATTAGTGCTTGATAGACTTAGTGAATTGATAAGACTATGCATGTGAAAATGTGTAAATATATATTTATAAAGTATTAGAAGATAGAGTGACCGAGTGATAATATAAGCGAGTATCACATTCTAGCGTGTTAGTTATAGTGATAGAGTTATGGGAGGATAGACATAAGAGTTATTAAATGAGTTTAGAAAGAGTGATTGAGTTGTAGACGGCTCCCAGACTGATTTCGTCATTGTCAACACGATGTTGCATTTGACGTTGACTTTTGTTTTAATCGTGTAATTAGTGGCTTGTTTGTCGAGTTACTCCGCCTGACCCTCTCTCCCACACACCATTGTTTTCCCATCACTTATCTCCCCCCCCCCCCAGACGTTCCTCATATGACATTAGGGCCCGTTGTTTTTCGCGGTTGTGCCCCCTTAAACCCCGGTGTTTTCTCTCTTCACATGAATGTTATCAAGCTGGAGGTCACAAAAGGTCAGGTTGCAGACTTGCACTGTGAATATGCCTCCTGATAACCTTTGCCTATCGCGTCTTTGCGTTTGCCTTCATTATTATTTTTTTGTTATATTTTGTTTGCACATATATCTTTGTGTAAACTGACGTAACTGCAGACGCCCTAAGGTTGTCCGCCCTTTGATCCCCTCCTACATTCACCTGATAGTCGACGGTTAAATAGGCGGACCTGCATTCTGTGTGCGTCTTGATATGGCGACCTCAGGCGGGTCCACTGCCCAAAGGTCACACTAGTCAATGAGTGGTGGAGATGTTTGTTCAGTGCAAGTCAGCTGCCGAGCATTCACCCCCTCGTGCGTCTATCGTACACTCTAACCGTAACCTCCTTCACTTGGGAGTTCTGAAATTAAGTCCTGGCCTTGGAGATTTTCTATGAAATACTTTATACTAATGCAGCCCAATTTATTGGAATTTAACAAAAAAATAATTACGAAATTTCTTTAAGTTGCATCTTATAAATTGTTAGACTTCCCCCGTTCATAAGTTTTATACTTTAATTTGATGTGACACAGACATCAACTGCCATCCTGGTTTACAACATGGTCAAATCCAGAGGCGTGGCCAGGTTATAAAAACCTCAGAGCTTTCATTATTAACATGTAATGTTGTACGCTGTAAGCCTCATGTTGGCGCCAATGTACTTTGGTCTATAGAGACATCTAATACACCCCCCCCCCCGACCACCAGCACCCACTCGCTACGCTACTGGTCAGCTCAACGGTTACAGCCAAGTCTAGTCAGAGAAAGCGGGGGAGGGACGGGGTGTAGTCAACAGGTACCGTGTAGCTAATTCATTATGCTACTACACGTTTCGTATTTGCGTGCGTCTGTTTCCTGTTTTACATTGTAATTAGCAGGCGACGAGCGTAGGGTGCTGCAAGATCGTATTAACAGCGGCGACAAGGTCTGAGTTTCACCTGGTCTCTACCAAGCAATAACCGTTGACTGTATGTACAACTACAGCTGCAATTGCTGTGCCTGTATTGACGTTGTTGACTGTATGTACAACTAAAGCTGCAATTGCTGTGCCTGTTTTGACGTTGTTGACTGTATGTACAACTCACACAGCAACCAAAACTCCAGCACACACCAACATACAATCTGTCACACACCAACATATAATCTGTCACACACCAACCAACACTCCAGCACACACCAACATACAATATGTCACACACCAACATATAATCTGTCACACACCAACCAACACTCAAGCACACACCAACATACAATCTGTCACACACCAACTAACACTCCAGCACACACCAACATACAATCTGTCACACACCAACTAACACTCCAGCACACACCAACATACAATCTGTCACACACCAACATATAATCTGTCACACACCAACATACAATCTGTCACACACCAACCAACACTCCAGCACACACCAACATACAATCTGTCACAAACCAACATACAATCTGTCACACACCAACCAACACTCCAGCACACACCAACATACAATCTGTCACACACCAACCAACATTCCAGCACACACCAACATATTATCTGTCACACACCAACACACAATCTGTCACACACCAACCAACACTCCAGCACAAACCAACATACAATCTGTCACACACCAACCAACATTCCAGCACACACCAACATATTATCTGTCACACACCAACCAACATTCCAGCACACACCAACATATTATCTGTCACAAACCAACATACAATCTGTCACACACCAACCAACACTCCAGCACACACCAACATACAATCTGTCACACACCAACCAACATTCCAGCACACACCAACATACAATCTGTCACACACCAACCAACATTCCAGCACACACCAACATACAATCTGTCACACACCAACATACAATCTGTCACACACCAACCAACATTCCAGCACACACCAACATATTATCTGTCACACACCAACCAACACCACAGCGATGCTCAAGTCTGACCAAGTTTCTACCTTTCTCTGACTCCACCCACTGGGTGTATAAGCAATGAAAAGGTTAAAGATCCAATCGCTCTAATATTTCAGATCTTTTTTTTCTTTCTTTCCCCCCAAAGTAGCCCCATCATACAATTGTAGCTCTACCTATGTCTTATAGGCAAGGTGTTAACTAAGCTTGCAGGTGTAAACTAAACTCATGTCGTAGCCTTTCAGTCCTAACCAAAGACGAAGTAGTTTTTAGCACGGAACATTAGTCGTCGGATATTGTCTTGTAACACGCTGCAATAATTGAGGATTCAGGACAGAGTTAACAATTGACTCCTTGAAGGGGATCGAAAAGCTAATTGTTCGTAGCTTGATTAGCGTGAGTTCCCAGGGACACGGCGGGGCCGAACAGGTGAGAATCGTTGAGCGACCTTTGACGTAATGCTAAAAAAGGTCAGGTACAGGCAGATTGGGTCGAAGAGGTGTAGGACCCGCATCAAGAAATCGTAAGCAAACAGACGCCAGTCGTTCAAACCAGCATTACGACTTCACTTGGCCCCATGGCTCGTCATTGGTACGAGCCAAGAGCTCCCTTAAGTCGATCATACTGCGACCGTGTCGGTTTGTTGGGGTGGGGTGGGAGGGAAGGAAGGGTTAGAGAAAGGCGTTATGGAGAAACTTTGCAATAGTTGAAAGATTTTTCTGAAACGCATGTATGGTACCTTCAATGTCTTAAATTAATTGGGCGTTCTATATGTAGAATAATTTAAATATTGCTGCTTCTTAAATGGTGTAAGAGGTTAATGTGAAGAGGATATTTTAGTGGTCGCAAGAGAATTCGGAAATTTATGGTAGTAGGAACCCGGAGAATGAGATCAGAATCAAATGGACAAAATTGCGTCAATGTTGTAGCCGTGTCTATTCTTTTTGGAAACCTTTTCCGGTCACTGGTCTTTCTTGGCAGGAAGGAGCAGCTCCTATGTTGTGTTCTTGTATGAGCTTAAACTGGCTGGTCATGACCTCATCGTGGTCAGAGTGGGGGCTTGGGGGTTGAGATTATGTTTTAATGGCGTGGATTTCACTAGGTCTTTAACATGGAGGCCTAACAATTTTTTTTACCAAAAACAACTGAAGAAACGCTGGAAGTTTTCCGTTCGTTAAGCAACCCACAAAAGTTTATGAGAAAAAACACTCACACTGGAGTGAACGCACCCAGGAAAAGGCCCCGAAATTTCCCGCCTGTAAGACTGCTAATGTACAGCCCTTAAGGCGATGACACCCCGACACAACAACAGCGCCCCCCAGCAGAGCCATGCCCCACAACAATCAATTTGTTGCACCAAGGGCGACACCTCATGCTGCCAACTGGGGCATTGGTTAGGTGCATGCTAACACGTCGGACGACATTGGGGGGAAACACTAAACTAGCGGGGGCCGGCGCGGAATTCCTTGTTAATGTATGCAGACTGTCTTCAATAAAAGCTACATTTCTCCCCTCGTCATTTTATGAGATTTTATCTTTGTTTGGGGGGTCTCGATCTACCCCCCCCCCCCCCCACAAATACCCGCCTTCCGCTCCCAACTTTTAATACCCCACCCCACCTCCTAACACCCACTCACAACAGCACCTGTACATGGAACTTTTTTTTTAAAAAGATTAAATTTCAAATGAAAAAACAGTTGAATTATGAAATAAAAGAAATATTTAACTATTCTAAATAGGTCACTACCAGAACAAGTAAAATGTACAAGTATGATACCAGAACAAGTAAAATGTACACGTATGATACCAGAACAAGTAAAATGTACAAGTATGATACCAGAACAAGTAAAATGTACAAGTATGATACCAGGTGCATTAAAAGTGTTAGTATGTTATCAGTACAAATGCACAATTTTACCTGACATTATGTTTAGACAGACAGTACTTGCTTCGAAAGGTGAAAGTAGTCGTTTTTCCAAGCTTAACCCTAGCCTCCCCCCTCTCTCCCCCACGTAACTAATTATTTATGATCCCCATTGATTTTTAACCAATCATATCGTAGAAGTTGATTAAATTACATTCACGCAATTATTTAATTACAACATTTTTTTGTATTTAAAAAATAATGTATTTTTTTTTCGTTTTATTTTTACAGAAGTAAAAATAAGTTAATTGTAATGAATTCAATATTTAATCATTCCCCATAATTTTAATCTTTCTCCCCCCCCCCTTCAGTTTTATACTTCCCTCATTCTCAGCCATCAAAGATAGACAAATAAAAACGGGCATATCTGAAATCCAAACATCAGCTGTTAAATCTTTTCCTTTGAAATTCAAAGAGGAGTTTTTTTGCGTTAATTTGTAGCAAACCGTTGAAAATAAGAGTCTTGCCATGCCCAGAAATCTCCATGTAATATTTCTATCTGGTTATACGATCGTCTATTATTTCAACACGGATACCCTCCCTTACACCCTGTACCCCACTCCACACGCCTCCCCTCCACCCCGTCCCGTCTACAGCCCTTCTTCTCATTCTACCTCTTAAATCCTAACAACGTGAAATCAGTTGGAAACTTCCGGTTGCCATTTTATTCTTGAAGTAGCACGAGCTGAAAGTTTTCAGGCGGAGTTCCGTTCCTCCTACCGACGGTGTTGCGTTCCTCCCTACTCCTACCGACGGTGTTGCCTTCCACCTACCGACGGTGTTGCGTTCCTCCTACCGACGGTGTTGCGATCCTCCCTACCGACGGTGTTGCATTCCTCCCTACTCCTACTGACAGTGTTGCGTTCCTCCTACCTACTGTGTTGCATTCCTCTCTACTACTACCGACAGTGTTGCGTTCCTCCTACCGACGGTGTTGCGTTCCTGCTACCGACGGTTTTTGCATTCCTCATACCGACGGTGTTGCATTCCTCCCTACTCCTACTGACAGTGTTGCGTTCTTTCTACCGACGGTGTTGAGTTCCTCCCTTCCGATTTTGTTGCGTTCCTCGCTACCGACGGTGCTGTGTTCCTCCCTACCGATCGTTTCGTGTGCTTCTCTTACCGTCTCTACATCACCTCCCAATCCATCCGACCCTAATTACTAACCAACAAATCCACACAGGAGGAAACAAAACAGTTTTAATTACTTTTCATTCCTTTCACCCCTTTGGGGAGAAGACTGTACCTCCTTTTCATGCGTTAACCCAAGTCATGTGCCCGTCTTTATTTTCCCGTTACTGGCTACGACTCGTCGTTTGGTGGTTTGACGACCATGTAGGATTATTTCAAAAAATTCTTTACAAAGTATAGCAGCGCCCGTTGTGTCATTATAAGCAAGATGATATTTGAAAATACGCATTATTGCTATGTTGATACGGATGAGTTAAAAAAAAGTAACGAACGTATTCCCCTATACACGCTTGTATTTATCTATAGAGCCCTAGTCAGTCAACCGCCCCCACCTCCCCCACCACCCCCAATATAATCAGAAGATTTGTGTTCAAATGAAACATCTTTCCAACATGTTCTTGAAATGGGCTTTTGTTGCAATTCATGTTATTAAACATATTTTCTTATACTTTTCTGGGAAAGCTGTGACTATGTCAATTATCTTAAGTTGTACACTTATCTTATGTTCTACACTTATCTTATGTTGTACACTTATCTTATGCTGTAAACTTATCTTATGCTGTACACGTATCTTATGCTGTACACTTATCTTAAGTTGTACACGTATCTTAAGATGTACAATTATCTTTACTGGTACACTTCTTTAAGTTGTACACGTATCTTAAGTTGTACACTTATCTTTACTGATACAGTTCTTTAAGTTGTACACGTATCTTAAGTTGTACACTTATCTTTACTGATACAGTTCTTTAAGTTGTACACGTATCTTAATTTGTACACTTATCTTTACTGATACAGTTCTTTAAGTTGTACACGTATCTTAAATTGTACACTTATCTTTACTGAAACAGTTCTTTAAGTTGTACACGTATCTTAAGTTGTACACTTATCTTTACTGATACAGTTCTTTAAGTTGTACACGTATCTTAAATTGTACACTTATCTTTACTGAAACAGTTCTTTAAGTTGTACACATATCTTACGTTGTGCAAATATAATAATTTGTAGACTTTTCTTAAGTTGTACAGTTATCTTGATTTGTGTGTGTTTAATCCCATCGCCGTACACTTATCTTTAGCTAATATATAACGACTATCCAACTGTTGTACACGACAAATAAACATTGCGATGATCCCAAAATTGTTTACTGAGTACAGATCACACTTGTCATCACGGACCGTGAAATCCCCCCCACCCCAACCCCCCCAAACAACAATACTGCCTTCAACGTTCATTAAGTTTCAACAAAGCCAACAAAGACGCAATGTCCAACAGCCGGCCCGCAACAACAACATTCTACAACCCGCCCGACGTCTAGGGCCAACGGGTTAACGAGATTTTGACATGGAAGTCTCCCTAAAAACATAACTTTGCTTGACCTATTGATTCCTGTGTTCAAACAACGTGCCAGCCCTGACACGGGGCTCGTGCTAAACAAATGGAACGTGTGCAAAAGGTCGAAGGACAATGCACTTTCAAATGGAAGATGGAGTCGGTTCAATGTTTAAAAAAAAGAGTAGATTTAGCTTTGATTCCAGAGCTCGCTGCGGTAGGGACCAAAATGTCGTTGAAATGTGTTATGAATTTAGTAGTTTTTGGGGCTCACTCCCCCTGTTCTTTCTTTTGACTTCAATATCACAACAAAACTTTAGATAGCAAGGATGAAGGTGTTATGTAAAGCTGGTGATCTCACAGACTTTAGATATATAGCAAGCATGAAGGTGTTATGTAAAGCTGGTGATCTCACAAGACTTTAGATAGAAAGGATGAAGGTGTTATGTAAAGCTGGTGATCTCACAGATTTTAGATAGCAAGGATGAAGGTGTTATGTAAAGCTGGTGATCTCCTAAGACTTTAGATAGCAATGATGAAGTGTTATGTAAAGCTGGTGATCTCACAGACTTTAGATAGCAAGGATGAAGGTGTTATGTAAAGCTGGTGATCTCCTAAGACTTTAGATAGCAAGGATGAAGGTGTTATGTAAAGCTGGTGATCTCACAGACTTTAGATAGCAATGATGAAGTGTTATGTAAAGCTGGTGATCTCACAGACTTTAGATATCAAGGATGAAGGTTAGATAACAGAATGATACGACTTCAGTTTAAACAAATGTTGTTTTAAATTATTTTCAGAATAATAAATCAGTCTGACATCGTCCAGGTTTTTACTCAAATCAATATAAGTTAACAGTTTGGTGACAATAGAAACTAAATGTGATTTGAAAATATTTTTAAAAAATAATTAATTTTTTAAAATGCTTTAATTTTTTTAATTATTCGACTTTAAGGCAACAATAACAAATTTAACCAACACTGCAGGCATAGTATAGGGTTCTGGAATCGCTGTGTTTTTGCTAAAATATCATTGCCTTGTGTCGGGGTAACCGGAAATGACAGAACGAATTAGACAAGGCATGCACCCCTCAATCCCCACTTTTTTTTTATAACGCAAACCATCCACCTCCTCACCCCTCTTTGAGTTCTAGCCCCTATCAGTCTACTTGAATCTCAGCAGGGGGCAGGGCAAGCCGGAGTAAGACGATCCCCGTCTATGACCCCGCGAGGACACCGGTTTAACAGCTGCACATTCGGGGCGCTGTGGTGTATTACCGCATGTGGCGCAACATGGCTCGTGTTCGTAACCCCTACAGTATGGCCTGACCTCGAGGGGCACTGTCGTGACCTTTGATCTTCCGTTACTGGGTGGCGGGCTGGGAAGGAGTAAAGGTAAAGAAAACGAGACGGGGGCTGCGCTTCTTAATCTCGCCGGGAGGAGGGGGAGCGAGGGTGGGGTCGTCAACTCTAACGAATATGAAAGAAGTAAATATAAACGAGAGGGGCATCCCTGTGGAAAGAGCGAGCTTTCGTCAGCGGTTCTCATGTCTTAACTTGACTCAGACCCTCACTTCATCTCACTAGATCAAGCTGCATGTTCAACAGAATGAACCAGTGGTCTTCAACAAATAAAACTAAATGAACAAGTAGTCTTAAACTACTAAATAAACCAGTAGTCTTCAACTACTAAATGAACCAGTAGTCTTAAACTACTAAATAAATCAGTAGTCTGCAACTACTAAATGAACCAGTGGTCTTCAACTACTAAATGAACCAGTGGTCTTCAACTACTAAATGAACCAGTGGTCTGCAACTATTAAATGCTTTTGACTAACTGACCGCTAGGGTAATATAAATAAGCTAAAAGGACGCCTCTATTAATAATTAAGGCAAATCTAAGCTTCGTTTTGCTATGACAGCTATTTTAAGATGGTAGAATAATGAGTAAATAAAAGGCCCTTCCTTTTTTTTTCAATGCTAATTTTTTTTTTTACATTTATTATTGATATAGATTTTAAGTAGTCCAAAATCGATGTGTTCATAAGACCGTGAACGTCCATTTAATGTTAAAACAAAATGAAGTTTTAGAACCGCTCGGTTAAAGTGCTGATGGATATAATCTTATGTAAGCATAAGACAAGTCAGAGGCGCAATCTTGACGTTAACCATAGTCTCCTTAGTGACAGGGTTTAAGCACAGAGCTCTCTCTGACCAAGGACTTGCCCGAAGATAGTCCTGTATCCACTCGTTCGGCTTATTATCATTAGTATTTCTCCATGCCTTTGGCTTTGTAGAAGCAGTTCAGTGCCACCTCGAGTAGTATAACACCAAGTGACGCGAGCATGACTTCTCAAATGACTTTCAGCCCGATGAGTCATCTGACTTCGCCTGTAGTGGGGTGCGCTATATTTTATGTTAGTTGTTATAGGAGACACGTCAGCTTTAACCCATTCAAGATTTGAAATATCTTCACGCCCTTGGTTGGTGGTTTGATTATAGTTGCTAAATAATAATTTTGATTAAGTCGAGTTTAGCTTTTCATACTCGATAATCTTAGATAGTACATTGCAAATAATCTTAGATAGTAGATTACAAATAATATTAGATAGTATATTGCAAATAATCTTAGATAGTAGATTACAAATAATCATAGATAGTATTGCAAATAATCTTAGATAGTAGATTACAAATAATCTTAGATAGTAGATTACAAATAATCTTAGATAGTAGATTACAAATAATCTTAGATAGTAGATTACAAATAATCATAGACAGTAAATTACAAATTATTTCCAAACAGAGAGACATAATAATTTCATGTTCTCTATGCTGGGATGCAGCGCTATTTAAATTATCAATTTATTATTGTTATTATTATTATTATTATTAAAACAAGGAACTGGAAACGCTGTATAATATAATAATATAGCATTGAATAGGTTTTCTAGAATCCTGTCTATTCAAATTTTAATGTTGTTACTATATTCTATATGAACATTCACATGCTTACACCCAATGCATTAGTCTTCAACTTAAGTCTTAAGTTGAAGGTACGGCACCGGATACTTCAACAAAAAGAATTTCCTTATGTTTTTTTTTTTCTTTCTTTTCACGAGATCGGCTCTGATTGAACTGATCCTGTCTCGAGATTACCGCGAGGAACCCAAACAAGGCGGAGATGCGTGTCGGTTTGTGATAGGGCCCAGGAGGAAATGGGGTGGGGGTGGTTGTCGTTTTATTCACATTGCCCCCAAGAAACAGGATGCCACAATCGAGCCCGACAGATTTGGGTGTTTCCTTGCATCAGGCAAACAAAAGGGTGGCCTTCTTTTATGTCTTGTGATGTCTTGGCGGCCCTGGCATGGAACAAGGGCAAGATAAAACCCACACAGGAGTGAGCTGCCCTTCTACCGCGCTACGGCAGCTGTTACTTAAAGAGGAAAAGGTTACGAAACACGGGCACAGAGGCTCGCAACAGCCATGAGATGTGGTGTTGGCAACAGCCATGAGATGTGGTGTTGGCAACAGCCATGATGAGATGTGGTGTTGGCAACAGCCATGAGATGTGGTGTTGGCAACAGCCATGAGATGTGGTGTTGGCAACAGCCATGAGATGTGGTGCTGGCAACAGCCAGGAGATGTGGTGTTGGCAACAGCTACGAGATGTGTTAAGAGTCGCAATCGGCTTTAAAAATCAGTATCGCACTAGATAAGGACAATTCGGTCGATTCTTTTGCGTATTCATCTCCCTTTTCATATTTGCCTAAACAAAATTAGTTTTACCGATAATACGTAATGTTTTACAATAGTTTTAAAAAAGCCACAAGAATTGGGTTCCCACAACATTTAGCCTCTCTGCCATGAAATGAAACGAGGAACCGTGGGTTGCGACTTCCTGCCCTTTTTGCATTCGCTTTTTTTGAGGGGGGTGGTGGCGGGGCAGTTATATGAATTAGCAAGAGGCGCCTCTCCACTCCCCCCCCCCCATACTCCCGTGCTGGTCCAGAGGGTAACATGACATCTTCAAACCTCCAAATAAACAAAAATAAGAAGAAAGAGGGGAAAATAAAATTGAGCAGACAAGGTGAAAAGGATGCACACTTCCGCCCAACACCTTCACCCCCTCGTCCCGCCCCCAATTATTTCACACCAAAACAAATAAAGAAAGGGAGCAGGGTGAGCGATGGTAGTCCTACCTGAGGTGTAAGCCTCCCACGCAATCCGCCATTGAAAGAAGAGGAAAATAACGAGGAAGACGGAGAGGGTGGGAAAGCAAGTGAAGGGATGAGTTACAGATCTCCATTCAGTCTGGCTTGTTGTCAACACGCGCAGAGGAAACCTTGTACCGACAAGTTTTAGCTGGCTACATCGCCAACACCCCCTCACCCGTTAGGATTGGGCGTATCCCCCTGCGTTTGACCGCTGCACACACACAAACGCACCTGTACGAACTTCTCCCTTCTCATCCACCGACGAGTCTTTAAACATGAACCGCATGAGGATTTGTCCAAATCCCCAGAATCTGCACTCCAAACGCTGGGCCGTGTGATCTATATCTGTACACCCGTCCACGGAGAACGGCATCAATTGTGCGCAGATGCCGGGCTCGCTACACTCGATTCAAACGAACATGTTTTAACAAATCTGATTACCGTGGAAAAATTGTCTCCATTTCGTCTTGTATCAATTTTGGGCGCGGTATCCACTGAAAGACGGACAAAAACCCAAGGACGAGAAGTGGTGACAGAACAATTGGATGCTCTGCCCTTGCCCCCATCTTCCAACAATGTCACTGACCACCGCGCTTTGTCCCGAGTGACAGTGGAGAGTTGGACTCAATGGAAGAGGACACTATTTATGTATCAGTTGGCGCAGTGGTGGGAAATAAGATGTTGAACATGAGACTTCATCAGGGTTTGGTCAGTCGGAAAGGGGAGATCAAGCAGCTGACCACTGGGGAAGATGACCAGTAGATTAGGGGAGAGTTAGTTTATTCTAATGCCAAGTGTCAGGCCGCAGCCTTGGGTTGCGATGAGAATGTATTTGTTAGCCGAAGAATGGGAGAATGGCTGAATACCTTGATTATCATGAAGCTATGTGAAGGTATTTGTTGGTTTAAAAATGGGGAAGACTGGCTGAATACCTTGATTATCATGAAGCTATGTGACTATGTGAAGGTATTTGTTAGTTTAAAAATGGGGGAGACTGGCGGAAACCTTGATTATCATGAAGCTATGTGAAGGTATTTGTTAGTTTAAAAATGGGGAAGACTGGCTGAATACATTGGTATCAATGATGGGGTTTCACCCTGTTGGAGACGGAGAGGAATTACCGCCAAATAAGTCACGTCATCATTGAAGCTTAGTTATTTTGTCAGGAGTGTGTCCTTTTCTTTCTTATTCTCTCTAACCCGTTGCACCATTACTGGCTTCATGGGGGTGGGGGTGGAGTTAAACATCAGTTGTTCGTGCACTCAATATGAAAATTTCAAATGCTTAAAAAATGGAATCAAGATGTATATGCCTTCACCGATTTCCTACCTTGCTAATTGATTATTACCGAACAAAAGCAATATGTAAAACATATGTCCCTTAGGATTATACATTAATTATTTTCCCTTACGTTGTTTGAAAAATGTTGATAAATTTCAAATATCTATGTTTCCTTCATGTCAACGAGAGATTTTATCAATAGTCCAAACCCGTTTCTGTGCTACTCAACTTCACCGTCACGACGTAAAACATAGACCTTGTTTTCCCACGCGTCAGAGCCACCACCCTCCCAACCACGTCCCACACAACCTCGGGACGGATCTATCAAAGTCGCCCACCGTTTAGTGTTGTACCTCTAACCAACATCACCTCCCGGTCCTAATTTTGTCACGTTCACCTAATAGCCCCCATGGCCAGAGATCTCCACAGGTCTGACACCGGGCACCTCTCGGGCACCGAGGGGCACGTGAGGGCCGTGTTCACAGTTTGTTCACGTCATTGGAAGAGTTGACACTAGGAGCTGTGCAAATGGCTGACGGTGTGTTTGCATCTAGTGGCGGGCGACGCGTCATGGATCAGCGAAAGACAGTTTGGTAGAGACTTACTTCAGAGACGACCGGAAGAAAATACAAGCCAGCAAATAAATAGTGCCAATACAGACATTCTGTTGACACAGGGCATTCAAGGCAAATAAATAGTGCCAATACAAACATTTTGTTGACATGGGTCATTCAAGGCAAATAAATAGTGCCAATATAGACATTCTGTTGACACAGTTCATTCAAGGCAAATAAATAGTGCCAATACAGACATTCTGTTGACACAGGGCATTCAATGCAAATAAATAGTGCCAATACAGACATTCTGTTGACACAGGTAATTCAGGGCAAATAGTGCAATACAGACATTCTGTTGACACAGATCATTTAAGGCAAATAAATAGTGCCAATACAGACATTCTGTTGACACATGTCATTCAATGCCAATAAATAGTACCAATACAGACATTCTGTTGACACATGTCATTCAATGCCAATAAATAGTGCCAATACAGACATTCTGTTGACACATGTCATTCAATGCCAATAAATAGTGCCAATACAGACATTCTGTTGACACATGTCATTCAAGGCCAATAAATAGTGCCAATATAGAAATTATATTGACAGAGTTCAAACAAAGGAGCAAATAAAAAGTGCCAACATCCATATTGGTATTCTATTAATAGAGTTCATACACGTTAAAATAAATAGCTGGAATACACAATACTAGCATTCCATTGACCAAGTTTGTTATCTTTACTTGACTTGTATACTCTGAGGATATGTCAATGGGTTGAATGGAATGTCTGGGCTACAATGCCGAAATTAGTTTCAAACAGGTCAGCTTGTCTATTGCTGGAAACGAAATCGTTCAAAGAGCAATTTAAAAAATAAAATGATTAAAAACAATATTACATGTACGTTGATTTTTAAAAAAGTCTAACCTCGATATTAGTAAGACGGTGAGATTAACGGGGCTTATCGAAATAGACAATACAAAAAATATTTTCTCAAACCAATACATTGTCGCAATCCAATCCATGTTTATTTATCACATCAGGCGACAGCCGCAACCAAAGACATCAAAGCAGATTCAACACCGTGACAGAAAATAAAATTATATATAGAAAAGGGGGAATAAAACAATTGTTAAAATATGTAAATGTTAAGAAATATAACAAGTGACATAACTTATCATGTGCCTATGCCTATATCAACTACATGAAATGACCTCTTGCATGTTTGAAGTTGTAAGTTATTTATACTGCAAAAGTAAAAGAGATGGCTCTTTAAAATAGTGTACTTGATTTGAACAGTGATTCAACACTAAGACGGGCGTAGTAGCTACTATAGTATGACGTCGGTACATCAGTTAGACGTCGGTACTCCCTGATGACGTCGGTACATCAGTAAGACGTCGGTACATCAGTACATTAAGTTGACTATACCAAGAATTTGTCGGAATTTCCTGTTCTTTCTCCGTCAGATTAGTGTACGGTAAAACCCTTAAAAAAAACATTAAATTATTCATAAAGTGTAATCAAGCCAAATTTTCCGGAGCGGTGTCACACGACTTCTGAGCTCCGTGATAAAATGTCACCACTGCCATGTGGCCATCGTGAATGTCATTATGGCATGAATTAATCATCTACTTGCTTAGGCTTGGCCATTTGGCTGAACAAGCCGATGAGAGCAGCAGCAACAAGTGACTTATTATGTGACTTTGATGTGACATTCCTATGATGGCACGCTAACGCTGCATGATCCCAACAAAGGACCACCTTCCCGACAAGCCAAGCTTCACACTTTACTGTATGCCAAAAGCCGATATTCTATAGTTGAGTTTTGTATATCTCATAAATAGTCAGTGGTCGATTGCGTACGTACGTTTAATTCAACTGTATGTTCTGTCGATTATTCAATAATTCATTGATGGAAAATGATAAAATTAAAATAATGTTAGCCCATCGAGGCTTAAAAATCAGTGGATTAATAAATAAATAAAAATAATTAATTAAATTTAAAAAAACAACAACAAAGAAACCTAGCAATAAACATTTTTTTAAATAAAAAAAATAGTTAATTTTTTTTTTAAACACCTTTATGGACTAAATGGAAATTTTAAACATATTTTTAAATCCCCATTTACAAAAATCACAAACATATTTTCTCACATTCTATGAGTCTATCAAATACAAAAATATACACCCGTTTCTACAAACAAAAGCCAAAATCAGTGCTAAAGTCAACACACTTTTCCATCTTTATTGATGCCGAAATCATCATTGGTTGTCATCATCAGCAAAAACTGACTAGTACTACAGATATCTGTCATCATCAAAGACTGACTAGTACTACAGATATCTGTCATCATCAGCAAAGACTAACTAGTACTACAGATATCTGTCATCATCAGCAAAGACTAACTAGTACTACAGATATCTGTCATCATCAGCAAAGACTGACTAGTACTACAGATCTCTATCATCATCATCAAAGACTGACTAGTACTACAGATATCTGTCATCATCATCAAAGACTGACTAGTACTACAGATTTCTGTCATCAAGAGCTAAAATAAATGCTTCAACAATACTTGACAGTTAATAGTGAAGTTAACATAGGTTCCCCGTAAATATCGTCAATATTGACTATACTACATTTCAATATTCAACCATGTAATGTCGACGACACGTCATACCATCCTCCCATCTATTTCTACCATCTCTCACAATTGCTGACACTGACGTCAGAAAGTTTACCATCAAAATGTTGACTCCTCACCACCCCGTGGAAATCTCCCCTACCATCCACGTCCCCCATCCCCAGCTCTTCCCCCTAACACACACAGCCTGGTCAGAAGGTCGCGCCCTGCCCGGCGCTAACTCCACCCTCGGGTCAGCGAAAAGGGCGGGGCCTAGAACACTGACAGATAACTGTGGCATCGGATCAATGAGAGACGTCAGTCAAGGCCAGTGGACCCACATGGGGGTGGGCGGCTGGTCACGCCAGACGAGAGGCCAAGGGTTACCACGCGCCCAGCACCGCCACGCGCCCGGCTTGACCGGTCGACTGTTAGGGTAGGTACGGGCCTGCGAGGGCCAGCTATTGGCCGGACCAGATCATCACGGATCGTGCGTTACCGGACATTAAGTGAAATGGAGGAGAAGGGGAAATAAATCTGTTGGGGAGGACTTCAGTGAAGGTTTATGATAAGATTAATAGTAATTATTGATCCCATTACTGCGATAATAATGTAAGACTTACCGACATACACTTGCTGCTTTACTTTTGTCATGGTTTACTATGACTGTGACCGTGACAGATTCATTCGTTACTTAAGTCTATAGTCTATACACCGGGGTCTCCAAACTACGGCCCGCGGGCCAGATGCGGCCCGCGAGGCCCTCTCATCAGGCCCTTGAAACCTATAAATCCAAACAAGGTAATACTTTTTACCTGTAGTTTACCACAAAAATGTGTGTAGTCGGCCCACAAACTGCTGTTTGACAGTTAATGCGCCCCTCCGGCAGAACATTTTGGAGACCCCTGCTATAGACCAATGTTCCCTCTAAGGCACGTTGGTCCGTGTGCAAAGTAAACCAAAAAAAAAAAAAATACTGTGCAAACTTGCACAGCAGCCACTTATAGCGCAATATTTGCAAACAATACTGCGCGCTAATTCTAAACTTCTGCGCGGCGTCGATCAGAAATCCACTCAGCTTAAAGGGTACATTGCTATATACTATGATTATGATACCTACTTAACCTACTGTCTACTTTTAAGTTGTTACCCTGTTCACAATGATAATGTAAATTGTACATGTCATGTAAGTTGATGTTACTTACTCCTATAAGTCGGGTTATTACAACTAATACAACTAAGTTAAATTTAACCGACCAACTTATGTTATGGCTTGGGCTTATTGGTTAGTAGTTGATATGTTATTTATTGGTTAGTAGTTGATAAGTTATTTATTGGTTAGTAGTTGATAAGTTATTTATTGGTTAGTAGTTGATAGGTTATTTATTGGTTAGTAGTTGATATGTTATTTATTGAACCCTGAATAATATAAATGCCTCAACTATTAGTACTACATGTATTGCCAAATTTTATTTTTGAAATTAATTTCATGTGGGAACGATAAAAAGGATTCGCAATCGGCAATTTATTTAAAATTAGTAAAATTATTCAAATCCTACACTTTGATTCTCTTTGTATTTAATGATCGAGTTCAACTAAGGCAGCACAGTAAAGTAAGTTCCGGCACACACACAAAAATAATTTTAGAAAACAACAATTTTAAAAAATAATTTTTTTTTAAAAAAATACCCCCCCCCCCAGACATATCAATTTTTTAAAAACATCAACTTTGGGGTTGTCCTACCAACACTGTTGGTTTCTTTATTCTCAGGCCCGTACATTGTCCGCGCCAACTTAAAATTTAGGCAAAACACATTTTAAAAAATACAATGTTATCCTGTCTCGTATTTCCCCCAATCACACAACTTTTAGCCCCACACTAACCTCACCATAACCTCCCTTATTTCCATCACCCAAAAACATTCTTGACAATTCTCCGCTTACATATAATTACACATGTAATTACACATCGATCTGTCGTAGATCGTGAGCCACGTTGAGCTAAATTTACCAGCGGCCAAGTCTCCTCTCGCCGATCAACTTGATTCCTATTAGGACGAGAAATGACGTTCTTTGAGTCGGATTATTGTAAAGAAATAGAAATAAGAGTTTGTGATTGTGAGTGATGTCACATTTAGGGGTCACGGGCCGCGGCGGGCAGGCAAGCGATGTAAAACCCTTGACTAAAAATAAATATTAAAAAAACAAAAAAAAACAAGAGCCGCTCGTGGATTGAAGTCCATGTTTGAGCTGTCGGCCGAGTGCGCGTTTTTCTCCCGCTAGAGTTATAGATTTTCGGTGTCTTGTACACGGGGCAGATTCTCATTGGTTAAAAACTTCTTCTATAATTTGATACATTTTCATAAACACTCATACAACAAATAGATGTCTCTATTTTGTTACTTTTTTTTTTATTGTACATATGAAAGTTGACATTTGTGCAGTTTTTGATTGATGTTGAGGAAGAAATAATTGATAACGTGACGGTGAAAATGTCACCGGATAGTTTGGGAAATTCTTTTAATAGTTTAAAGAAGTAAATTAAACTGAAAAACTTTGAATACCGAATTGAAAGAGTTTTTAATTTATTTTGACGAATTGTAGTGGAGAAAAATGAATTAACCTCATCCACCTTTGGTACAGAAAAGAAAAAAAATCGATTCTACTGCTAAATTGTGACACGAATATTCGACACATTATATGAGAAGTTATCTAAAAAGTAACTACACAAACCGTTAAGAAAATGAGTTGTTTGTTTGTTTGTTTTTGTTTTTGGGGGCAATTTTTACCATGTAATATTTCATTGCTTTCAATGTCGTGAAATGTCAACTTGATTACAGTCTGAGTACGGGCAAGGAGAACAAATGATTCGAGCTGTTTTAGAGTGGGTCGTTTTATGTGATTTAAATATAGTTATAGGGACGCTGTGTCCTTGTGAAATCGGATTAGGTGGTGGCGAGGGGGGGGGGTTCTATTCAATTTAACGGAAATCAGGTCGAGTCAAAGCAGGAAAAAAAAACACGTTTACACCTAGGGGAATTAAAACAAGAAAACTAACAGAGTCAATAGTGAGCCGTCGGGCGAGGGTTAATAATTTTAAAATATAAATAAATATAAAAAAAAAACTAGGTCGTCCTTTAACAAGTAAACTTGTGAAACTAATGAAAACATTCTTTAGCTTAATATGAAAACATGGAATTGAAATACTGAATATAGCACGACTTCAATTGTGGATATGTGAAGCAATAAAACTAGGTCACGGGCTACAAAACTGGGTCACATGCAAAACAACAAAGTGATACAACTTTTTAAAAAACACCTGCCCAATGAAGGCAGACACCTCGACTAGACAGAGACATTTACGGCTTGTACATGACATCTCACTACCAGAATGCAATATGGCCATCAGGGTATCAGGAGACAGGACCACACGACTCATGGCTTAAACTTAAAATGATTTAAGGTAATGGTAAAATGTTCAATTTAATGTCAGGCGATTCATTTTGAAAAAAAACAAAAAAAAAAGAAGAAGAATTTTGCAGCTTGAAATAAAAACACAGTTAAAGCGAGTTGGTAACCTTTCTGGTGTCGATATTTACGGGCCCAGAACAGTGAGTGGAAAAAAATAAAGAAAAAAAACCATGGTATTGTTATATATAGGTTCTAGTTCTTTCTGAAGTATTTTCTTCGAGCTCCTTTAATCTCTGCTCTGTGACCAGGGAATGGGAGACATCATCACAGTTTAACACTGATCTATAGTCTATAGACATCACCTCATTTTAACACTGTGACCTATAGACATCACCACAGTTTAACACTGCGACCTATAGACATCACCACAGTTTAACACTGCGACCTATAGACATCACCACAGTTTAGCACTGCGACCTATAGACATCACCTCAGTTTAACACTGCGACCTATAGACATCACCACAGTTTAACACTGTGACCTATAGACATCACCTCAAATTAACACTGTGATCTATAGACATCAGCTCAGTTTAACACTGTGATCTACCTATTAATTATGTTGGTTACAGACTTAAATATAATATTTAGCCAAAAGTATCTTGTTGTACTCAACAATAAACTTTTCATCCTCCAGCCCTGGTCCGACACCCTCACCCCCACCTCCCCACCCTCGTCCAGCCCTGGTCCGACACCCTCACCCCCGACTCCCCAC
>MUZC01000301.1:198519-223869 GCA_002072015.1 Radix auricularia | reverse complement strand
AGCCCTGGTCCGACACCCTCACCCCCACCTCCCCACCCTCGTCAAGCCCTGGTCCGACACCCTCACCCCCGACTCCCCACTGCCTACATCGCCACACCTCACCCCAACTTCCACATGCACAGCACATAGTTCGCTTCACACCACTACATCACTACCAAACAATTTTTGTTGTTGTAAAAATGCTATGACCAGATAGACGTACCTGATGAGAAAAGAGCGATAGCCTTCAGACAGCTGTACTCTGCCGAGTCCACGTGAAGGGCCTTCAACTTCTCCACTTGCTCCTGGAAAATTCGTATATGGTCCATAAACGCGACAACCCTCTCGGCAGCCATGGGGCTTGCGTGGAGCCCTGCGGCCGCCAGGAGCGGCGCCACGTGCAGGGGCATGGAGCACTGGGCGGCGTTGAGGACGAACAGCTCGGACCAGCCAAGACGGAGTAAGGCCACCTGGTCAGTGACTTGCAGTTCAGGGAAAAACGGGATGTTCCGTGCCCACTCGACCGCCGAGAAGAGGAGCCTGGCCGCCAGCTCGCAGATGTTCTCAATGCCCATAATGTTGGGCTGCTGCATACAGTTGCCGAAGCGAGAGGTCGGGTAGGGCTCGGCCCGAAGGAGCATGGAGATGAAGCTGGACAAGTACGTGTGGCCGTTGAGGGGGTCGCCGTTGTGGAAGGCCATCTGGCCGTGGAAGGGGTGTTGTGTCGGTGGGATACGGCCTCTCTGGACGGCTGTTGGTCAGCAGCATGGAGAGAAAGGAGAAATGAGACGGTAACATTAATATCATACAAATGTGGGAGATGTCAAAGTTTCAAAGGATTAAAATCATTTTGTTTTATTTTAGCTAAAATATTATCTGTAATCAGATTTTTAATAGTATATGGAATTTAATCTATTATACACAAATTTTCAAGTAAGTTTTTGTAATAAAATAAGTATAGAGTATAGGGACTTTTTCATTTGAAGACGTAATAGATCTAAGTGTATTATTATTAGTGTAACTATTATTTCTGTTTTAACTTTTCATTTATTGTGTTGTGTGATTTTTAAGGTATTCAGAAGCTTGTAATCTTGAGGTAAATTATTCGGTTTTTTAATGTTTTTAAGGACTCAGTTTATTTATTTTATTTGCACAATAACTGTATTTAATTTGACAAGACGAATCTTTTCTTATAATTTGTTCCAAACCAATGATATTATTTATCAATCATTTATTGATAGAGCTAAGATTTTTTCTTTCAAAAACATTAGGTGGTTAAAAATTCCTTTTTGAATACATGCTTTTATATTTCATGTTTTTATCTAAGTAATTTTTCAGATGTTAAAAAAGGTATGTTATGTGTCACGTGGCTTCAGTTGTACTGTAACTAACTCATAAACAATGTTCAATCTAAGATTCGCTGGGCCGTGTCCTAAATAATAAACTCGTGTTTTGTGTACGCACTCAGTCAATCACCAACAATCGTAGAGACTTTATAAAACTATACTGTTGATTAAATACAAAATGAGGGACGGACCTGTTAGATGTGATTGAAAGTTGTCATTGGTGTTAAACATCGCTCGGTTAAACTATAGTGTAAGTGATTAGTTCAACATGGTGGTTTAACTGACGCAAATCATGTTGGTTTAAACTAGTGATTGATGGAACATGGTGCTTTAACTGACGCAAACAATGTTGGGTTAAACTAGTGATTGATTGAACATGGTGCATGGTTTAACTGACGCATACAATGTTGGGTTAAACTAGTGATTGGTTCAGCATGATGCTTTGACTGACGCAGATAATGTTGGGATAAACAAGCCATCGGTTCCATTGACGCAATAAAAATATTTAAGGACTTGGATCGATTTTTAGTAAAATCGTTAGGGTCAAGGTCGGGGAACAAGACGAATTGTGCAATAAATATTCTAATACCTATCTCCAGTTGTTAAAGGAAACCAAGGATACTCACCCTCTCAACCCTTGGTTTTCTCCCTTTCTCCAGACGGAAGTTCTAACTTGCACAACCATTAAAGCCAAATCACCCCATGCATACGGCTTTTCCTTTCTCGTTTAAACAAAAAAAATTAGGACGAGAAAATTCAACGTGCGTCCCCGACTATAAATGTAACAATAAAAGGGAAGGAGTCAATAGAAATCTTGTGCGCAAGTGGATTGTTCGAGGGTTTTTGAGCCGAAATCTCGGCTGCAAGGAAGCGTCAGTTCACATACAGGCCTGACACTAAGGGCAGACAAGACGAGATAGAATGTCAAAAACAATGGAGGCTAGAACTAGAAGAACAGTAACCCGTTTGGGGGTGGGGGGATAAAGGTGGGCGTCTGATTTTGGGAGAGTTTTGGTACGGTGAGGTGTGGTCTTGGTTTATGTTTATGGCTTTGATTTAATGTGTTTTAGTGCGGGCTATAAGTTTGTATGTTGAATTGGGCGCACAGACCTACAGCAGGTTGGGTTTGCATATATTCATTTGGAGCAAGTGTTGAGAAATCATTTCTTAAAAATAGAACGGGGTAAGCGACATTGAGAAAATCGGTGTTAAACTATGCAAAAGATGGGAAGCTACCGGGTAGTTGTGCTATCTTGTCTTAGTAGTGGCTAGAAAATTCAATTCAAAGACTAATAATGACCCTCCACTTCCTTGCCCCCCCCCACACTCTCTACTCTCTCTTCACATGAGTCAACGACCCTTAGATGGTGAACATCTGTGCACATATGACTTAGATAATATTTGATAAGACTCGCTTTATTGTAAAGGTGAAATCTTATTAAAGACTTAAGAATCAATGTGAGCAAATATCCCTTGCCCCGAGGGCCATGACTGTAGGACATGCAAGACAATTAAGACAGAGGAGAAGCTCGAATTACTACCACCCAGGTGGACGGGAACTATATCACCCTTCCATTCCATGCAAAAAATCAACAATTGAAGGGAAATTTTATTAAGGAAAAATAAAACGTATATCTCCTGAATATAATGCATTACAAGTCCTCTATAGACTACATCGCAAGACACGATATGAAAGATCTATACAGTGTATACAAGACTAGGCTATGGAAAACATGACGAGATTTCTCCATCATGTAAGACACTTTTTTGGTTTCAGAGAACCCCAAGATATTATAGTACATTACAATGCCCTTCCATAGAAGACCCCATGAACGATAGACAGATTAATATGTACCCGCTGAAATATTAACCATGAGATGAGAACTTGATAATGGCATAACGTTGTCGAAGTTGAATTTTGTGGTCTGAAACGTTTGAAGATATTTAAATTTGCAGTAGAGATTCTTCGGTGATTGAAAGGGAAATATTTTTTTTTATGTTACCACACTAAAAAAATAAAGGGCGAAAGTACATGGTGTAGAGTGTAAAGATTTCTGTACCACTTTGTACCGGCTTAGGTCCCTGATGAGTGAAATAAAGGCACACAGGTGAGGTCAGCTTGGCTTATACTATTTCATCGGTCATTAGTTGTCTATTCAGCAACGATAACTCTATTTCATTCGACATTTTCCTAAAAAGAAATCAGTGCAATTTCCGGTTGTAACAGAATGTGTGGGGTCAGAGGTAAAACCCGGGGCCCGGCATGGCACAGATGGCCGCTATCAGGGTCAGAAGGCCTTGGGTAAAGCAAAGCCAAGGGTGGGGAAGGCAAATGCGTGTATTATCTAAGGTCACGTAACATGCAGTCCCGGGCCATGAAATGTGCAGCTAGCAGACGAGGTGTGCAGAACTGCAGACACGGACCACGCGGTTTTTTCTTCTCTCCTACTTCTTTATCTCACCAGTCCGACATGGCTTTAGACGTTGTAAATCAGGAGCAATGGAGCGTTGAACTTTGACCTTGGAGTTTAAGTGGCGTGATGGGAGGGGTGGCAGTGGGGTGTAAGGGGAGATAGCATCTTTCCCCACAGGTTGTTGGGTGGGGGAAAGAAGTCAGTGGTTGTTTAATGAAGGTGTTAGTTCAGTTAAGTGTGTTAGGCGCTATAATCGCTGGGCTCTTAAATTAGGTTTCATGAAATTGGGGTCTTGGGTAAGACTAAAATTTAGCATCAGCGGGATACTTGTGACACCCCTCCTGATGTCACCCTTCCTTGTGACACCCTTCCTGGTGACACCCTCCTTGTGACAGCCCTCATTGTGACATCCTTGTGACACCCTTCCTTGTGACAGCCCTCATTGTGACATCTTTCCTTGTGACACCCTTCCTTGTGACACCCTCCTTGTGACACCCTCCTTGTGACACCACTCCTTATGTCAGCATTCCTTGTGACACCATTCCTTGTGACACCATTCCTTGTGACAGCCCTCATTGTGACATCTTTCATTGTGACACCCTTCCTTGTGACACCCTTCCTTGTGACACCCTTCCTTATGACACCCCTCCTTGTGACACCAGTCCTTATGTCAGCATTCCTTGTGACACCTTTCCTTGCGATACCCCCTAGTGACAATCCTAGTGACAACCCTCCTAGTGACACCCTTCCTAGTAACACCCCTACTCGTGACATCCCTCCTAGTGATACCCCTCCTAGTGATACCCCTCCTAGTGATACCCCTCCTGGTGATACCCCTCCTAGTGATACCCCTCCTAGTGATACCCCTACTAGTGACACCTCTCTCAGTGATACCCTTTCTTCAGATGGTTGAACAAATTAACTTTATACAAGTTCGGCACGACTTTTAACATAATTCAATAAAACTCTATGACCCGGAACTTAATCAAATTTTTATTTAGAGTCAGCGGGTCAGAGGTCAATGGATCAAATGAGAGTAATACATCAGAGGTGGGGCTTAGAGGGGGTTCATAGGCTCCTGATTGGGGATTGGGAATGAGATAATGAGAGAGCTTTAGACGTGGGGGTGGGGGTATTTAGAGTTGGGTGAGGGGCGGAGTCAGGCGATAAATTACTTTATGTTGTATAAACGCTTTCTTCTCGACACTTACTTTTAATAACGCTAAAATACAGCCTGACACATCAAGCGGTTTTCCCCCTTCAAATATAATGTTACGCCAATAATTCAAAAGATAAATTATGATCTTAAACGTCACGTATTCCTAACTTTTCAAGTGGACGCCCCTCCCCCTCCCCACCCAAACCGCAGCCCCTAATGTTTGGAGCCCCCCCCCCCCAACGAAAAACGTTGAACGTATTTGTCTAGTGTCAGGCAATGAACATATAATGTGTGTGTTGACACAGTCAACCCTCCCAGACTCGCAGACCATATCTACAAGAATGGGCCCTATGTTACGGCCTAGATCTTTTACAGTGTCGAATATCTGCAGTGCTGGCGATAACCAGTCGGTTCAACAGAGAAGAGAACGAAAAAATGGGAGGGGCGGGGGTGTTTTTAAAAAAAACGGTTTGGGGGTGGTGGGGAAATAACTACTTGAATGTCGATCTGACCTGAACGATGTAGCGACTTAAGTTACCGACTGTAGGTCGCAAGAGGGCGGCGGTTGCACAAAGACGGTCGTAAGAATGAAGGTGTGACGACCGAGACGGGCGGGCAGGCGTGTGGTGGAGATGGGCTTATCTCGCAGTGAAAACGAGACAGAGAAGAGGAGGCTATCAGGGGACGTTATTCAGAGACAATGGGGAGACGGAGTTGTAGCCAAAGGTCAGAGTTGAGACCGTAGGACGATGTTGATTCCCACTTGGTGGTGGTAGGAGTGGCTGACATCGTTGTTTCTGTAACTTCGTTGTTTCTGTAACGTCGTTGTTTCTGTAACGTCGTTGTTTCTGTAACTTCGTTGTTTCTGTAACGTCGTTGTTTCTGTAACGTCGTTGTTTCTGTAACGTCGTTGTTTCTGTAACGTCGTTGTTTCTGTAACATCGTTATTTCTGTAACTTCGTTGTTTCCGTAACGTCGTTGTTTCTGTGACGTCGTTGTTTCTGTAACGTCGTTATTTCTGTAACTTCGTTGTTTCCGTAACGTCGTTGTTTCTGTGACGTCGTTGTTTCTGTAACGTCGTTGTTTCTGTAACGTCATTGTTTCTGTAACGTCATTACGGTAGAGCCAGTAGAGCGACGACTTGAAGCGTTTTAGAGAAACATTTTCTTTAGTAAATGCTTAGAACAAGACCATAGGTGGCGTTTGCTGTTGGATAAACACTTTAAAAAAAACGAAAAATAAAAACAACTATTTTTAAAAGTATAGCCAGAAGTGAAAAGTCAATAACCCATTGAATGGCTTCGGCATCCTGCTCTAGCAAAAAATAGGGTCGAGATTTTTCAGCAAAGTTTTGTTTTGCTATAGGCAAACAGAAATGTTGTGCCGCCCCTGTAATACCCACTTTGATTACACCCCCCTCCCATTTTGTGATCTCTTGGACGGTGAAAATCTCAAAAGACGTTCTCAGCACAATATAATTCCAAGAAAAATGTTGTCACCGATTGCCACGCCTCATCTCAGTCTAGTTTTATGTTGATACATTTTTTTTGCGCGGTAAGTTCACGTCAAGATCTCAGAGACATCTCGATGTAATGAGAATTTCAATTGAAATTGAGATCATCATCATGCATTTTATTTTCAACACGCGAGACATATAGACTATAAGCTTCAAAAGAAATGTTAACAATAAAATGACCCATGACAAAATATGTTAACAATATAATGGTCACCACGGAGACTCACATTTATTCATGAATAACTTATCTTTTGTATGTTGGACCAAATAATGATTCACCATCGATACTTACATATTGTAGCAAATGTCCATTTCTGAAGAGGTTGGAGCATAACTCTTGAAGGCGTCCACACGGACTTAATATTTGTACTTTATTAACACAGCGTCTTGTTTAAAAAAAACAAAAAAACTTATTTGAGGTGTTAACATCATTGCTCAATATTGAACATCAAACAAGCTAACATTACTTCTCTGTATAACATTGAGGTCAACGACAGCCATACAGCCCATACCATTTCGACGTTAGTTTATTTCTCTTTATAACGTTCAGATAAACGAAAGCCATAGAGGCTAGTAATATACAAAGAAGAATGCTCTATAAGAATTGTTCTCGCGCACAAACGCATGACGATACCCTTAACAGCTGTGACATATTTTGTAATCGGCTGGCTAGCACTAAACAGTGATCCCACAGAAAAACAGTTATATTTCAAGTAACCTCTATTTATTTTGAGTACATGTTTAAAAATCCCTCCCGTCTTTCCATTACGGACCTGCATCGAGATCTGATTGACTTGGCGATGGAAAACTCGATTTAGCGTAAGTCATTTCAATCATCATCAAATATCATATAGATCTAACTTTCCACTCACTATTTAAATGATTTGACGCTTAAATTTCTTATCAATAAAACTAAGACTTTCTGGTCGTATTATGATTCAAATAATATTTTCTGTTTTTGTTTTTTCATAAGACATAACTGATGATAGCAGCCATATGAAATATAACTTGTACAATTCTTTTAGTATATAAAAGGTATATTAATTTCTCTTGTTGCCATGATGTGGAAGTGTTAAAAGCAACCAGGATCAGTGGCGTCATGGGACACGGAATTTTATAACGCATGACTCTAATTATTATAATAAATATTTTATAAACAAGTAATAAAAACTCGAATGAGTATTTAAATGCAATTTCCAACAAAGAATTTTTCGCGTATTTATTCAATGGAAATCAAAATAGATTACATTAAAAATCATTTCAAATCAGTAATTATGAAAGTTAACAAAAAATAACGTCATATCACTACATCACATAAAAAGTGTGTTAAAATAATGCGCACCACGCACCAATCTAACATTAACATTCACAAAGCGGGAAAACCCATAAACTATTGTTAAAGATTATATTAAAAGTCATTTCAAATCAATAATTATGAAAGTAAACAAACAATTACTATCCACAAATTGCTGCTAAAATTACGGGAGTCAAACGAAAAGAGCTTTTTTCAAAAAGTCCTTCACCAAAATTGTTCTATATATTATTATCTATCGTTTGGCATTCGTTTCAACCGATAGCTGTTATGGTTGGCGAGAAATTTACAAAATACTGATATTTTTTTCGGGTTTTTTTTTTACTGTCCAGGAAATCCAGTAAACCTTTTCGGTACTTTTTTGGCCCTTGCACATCCTTGGGACCTCCTTAACATATTTGCAAAAGGAGTAGTTGCAGGATCGAGCATTACTGACATTTCTAATATATAAATGCAATTTTTCCCATGGGAAATTGCGTTAAAAATCTATTTGACAACTCAGCTTCATTTACTCTGTGTTTATGCATCGGACTCATTCAAGCGCAATTTTTGTTTACAACAAAATAGTTTTACTTAAATCCAAAAAGACTATCTCATTCGCTTAAGTCGAAACGTTTGACAAATAATTTCAAATAACATTCATAGTTGTAAATGCAGTAAGGCGATGTTTCCCCTCAGGAAAGTACAATCATTGTTTAGCGTGGTGTAATTTAGCTGTCACCGGGTTGTTGTACAGTCCTCCCTCCCCCCTTTTTTTCGTCCAGCTGTCACCAGGTTCCTGCACGCAGCTCACCCTTATATACTCTAGTGTTTGGCCCGAGGTAAGTGGGGTTAACTTTGATAGTCGGACCAGACACGTGCCGGCGTGTGACAGTTGACAAGACAAGAGTCGAGGATCCGGTGTGTCACATTGTTGGTCAGACACGACTGAATGTGAGGACATGATTCAATGGTAGGACATGATTCAATGGTAGGACATGTAGAACATGGCTCAATGGTAGGACATGATTCAATGGTAGGACATGTAGAACATGGCTCAATGGTAGGACAAGACTTTAATGTGAGGGCACGGGCACGGCTGAATGTGAGGACATGATTCAATGGTAGGACATGTAGAACATGGCTCAATGGTAGGACATGACTTAATTGTGAGAACACGACTGAATGTGAGGACATAACTCAATGGTAGGACATAACTCAATGGTAGGACATGTAGAACATGGCTCAATGGTAGGACATGACTTTAATGTGAGGGCACGGGCACGGCTGAATGTAAACACATGATTTAATGTTAGTAATGGGATGAATGTTAGAACGCAACTTTAATATGAGAACAAAGCTGAACATGAGGGACATAGTTGAGTGTGGTGGACATGGCTGAATGTGAGGGACATGGCTGAATGTGGGGGACATGGCTGAATGTGGGGGTCATGGCTGAATGTGGGGGACATGGCTGAATTTGGGGGACATGGCTGAATGTGGGGGACATGGCTGAATGTGGGGGACATGGCTGAATGTGGGGGACATAACACAATTTCAGAACACAGCTGAAAGCGAGGACACAGTTGAATGTGAAGGATATGGTCAATGTTCACCCTAATATGTGTCAAGTAAAAAAAATATATAAAAAAACAACAACTAGTTTTTTAAAGTTTTACAGCATCCATATTTTTTGTTGCAATATTTTTGAAAAAAAATGCTGAGTGGAAATTCTAAACAGCCGCGCAGCCTCAATCCAATATCTGCACGGCCACGCAGCTTAAACGGAACATTGCTTATGGTTGTATTTAAAAACACGGCTGAAAGGAATGATACGTCTGAATTTCAAAACACGACTAAATGTGAGGACACGGCTAAATGTGAGGACACGGCTAAATGTGTGGGACACGGCTAAATGTGTGGGACACGGCTAAATGTGTGGGACACGGCTAAATGTGAGGGACATGGCTAAATGTGAGGACACGGATCAATGTAAGGACACGGCTAAATGTGAGGACACGGCTAAATTCAAGGACACGGCTAAATTTGAGGACACGGCTAAATGTGAGGACACGGCTAAATGTGAGGACACGGCTAAATGTGGGGGACACGGATCAATGTAAGGACACGGTTTTAATGTTAGGACATAGCTCAATGAAATGTGAAGACATGTTTGAATGTGGGGATATGTTTGAATGTGGGGACATGGTTGAATGTGGGGACATGATTGAATGTGGGGACATGGTTGAATGTGGGGACATTCGGGACATGTTTGAATGTGGGGACATGGTTAAATGTGGGGACATGGTTGAATGTGGGGACATGGTTAAATGTGGGGACATGGTTGAATGTGGGGACATGGTTGAATGTGGGGACATGGTTGAAGATAGAGGCATTTGAATGTGATGACATGCAGAAAGGTTTTCTGTATGAATGCTTGCTGTATACTCTATAGCACTAACTAACTAACTAACTAACAACTAGGTCTTCAAGTCCAACAAGTTTCATTGACATTCATGATCGTCTCGAATTAAATGATGTCAGTAGAACCCGATTAAAGTCCCGTGCACTTTTAATGTGTCGTGTTGGTACCGTTGTCACTATAGTATGTCAGTGTCACGATTAGATCACGTTGTAATGTGTCGTGTTGGTACCGTGGTCACTATAGTGTGTCAGTGTCACGATTACATCTCGTCTGTAATGTGTAGTGTTGGTACCGTATTCACTATAGTGTGTCAGTGTCACGATTAGACATTAGATCTTGTCTGTAATGTGTCGTGTTGGTACCGTGGTCACTATAGTGTGTCAGTGTCACGATTAGATCACGTTGTAATTGTCGTGTTCGTACCGTTGTCACTATAGTGTGTCAGTGTCACGATTACATCTCGTCTGTAATGTGTCGTGTTGGTACCGTTGTCACTATAGTGTGTCAGTGTCACGATTGGATGTTGTTGTAATGTGTCGTGTTGGTACCGTTGTCACAATAGTGTGTCAGTGTCACGATTACATCTCGTCTGTAATGTGTCGTGTTGGTACCGTTGTCACTATAGTGTGTCAGTGTCACGATTGGATGTCGTTGTAATGTGTCGTGTTGGTACCGTTGTCACAATAGTGTGTCAGTGTCATGATTAGACATTAGATCTTGTCTGTAATGTGTCGTGTTGGTACCGTTGTCACTATAGTGTGTCAGTGTCACGATTAGATCTCGGCGGTAATGTGTCATAGTTTAATTTACCGTTTTTATATTTCACGTTTTCATCAGTGCAGTATTTTTATATGTGCTATATATATAATGTGTATAGTGTAGCTCCTATTTATGTGTCGATTCTTACCACTGTGTCTTTCAATGAACCGACTGAGTCTAAAGTATAATAACAATCTGTAATGTCCACATTTGTTTCGGAATCAACTTGCCGTGTGTGAAATCATGTAAGTCTTACACCTCTAATAGACGTATATCCTACAATGTAAGTCTTACACCTCTAATAGACGTATATCCTACATGAAACAACCTCTGACATCGCAGTCACCTACTAAGTCGTCGGCATGGCATAATTCTAGACACAATTAAGATGGCATTGTCCTGTGTGCGGCAGTGTGTCAGACACTTAACACTAATTACTAAATCAATCCCCAACACGTATAACAAAGCAAGCTGACAAATGTTTGGGTTGAAACTATCCTGCGTTTCTGGCTTTAGTAGTTTTCTTCAGGAAAAGTAACGGTGTTTCTTGGTGTTGAACGGTGTTTTTTGGTGTTGAACGGTGTTTTTTGGTGTTGAGCGGTGTTTCTTAGTGTTGAACGGTGTTTCTTAGTGTTGAACGGTGTTTTTTTGGTGTTGAACGGTGTTTCTTAGTGTTGAACGGTGTTTCTTGGTGTTGAACGGTGTTTTTTGGTGTTGAACGGTGTTTCTTGGTATTGAACGGTGTTTCTTGGTGTTGAACGGTGTTTCTTGGTATTGAACGGTGTTTCATGGTGTTGAACGCAAAAGACTTAAATGGAAGGAATTCTTCGCGTCTGGATTTAATCTATTTTTATTATCTAACACGAAATAACATTTTTTAATTTAAAAAAAAAATAATGTTGATTTTAATTAGCAAAATTAAGTGCATATATAATTTTTTTGTTAAATTTAAACCGTATAATTTCCATGATTTTTAGCTACTGACTAGTCATAGACATAATGTATACTCATTTATGAAAGGTCGTGTTACAAATTTAAAAACTTCGTGGTTCCGGTTTGTTATTAGCGAGTTAACGATTGATTAAACTGTCAATGCCATCATATTTAAAGAGATGCGATGCTTATGGCTTATGTTTTTTAAATAAAAAAACTTAATAAGAAGACTATTAAAATAACAAAATTTGTAAATTTGTCTCAATATTTGTAAATGATGTATTTATATGTTGTATGTGACACTATTATTCCTGTTGTTACGTAGTGACCTAGTTAGGGGGGGGCAGCGAGTCTGCAAGTGTGATCTAACCAAGCAGACACAGGACACCCACACTGACCTGCATCCCACCTACCTTCCCTCCTCATGCCGGACTTGAGGCATTTTTTCAGACGGCAGTACTGACACTGGTTCCGGTGGTGCTGGTCAATCGGACAGTTTCGGCTGCCGCGGCACGTGTACGTCAGATTGCGTCGTACGCTCCTCTTGAAAAAACTCTTGCAGCCCTCGCAGGTGAACTGTCCGTAATGTTTGCCGGAGCTCTTGTCCCCGCACACCACGCATTCGATCTGTTGTTTGTTATTGTTGTTCTCTGACATGTTCGAGTTGGGCGTGCCGCCGTTGTGGTGGTTGCCCCCGGGGGGTGAGCCCGGGGGTACGGGGTCCACCGGGACGATGGTGGTGCATGAGGACGGGGGGACCGTGTTGCCCGAGGAGGGTTGCGGGTGACCCACCGAGTTGACCAGCGGTCCGTGACCACCCATATCGTCCGACGGTTCTCTCCAGGGTATGACGGGGGCGGGTTGGGTGGGGGCCATGTCCATGCCGCGTACAATACTCACAGCCATAAAACTGACCACTTCACTACAAACCACAAGTTCCGAATGTCCAGTTTGAGAAATAAACGACTTGCACAGTCCGAGTCACGGTAATGAAGGCGGGTAGTCCAGGCGAAGTAACGAAGAATGAACAAAAGTTCTACCACGAAATACTGATCCTAAAACTCTAACACAGCACAATAGCACTAATATTTGTCTTGACTGAACTTTGCCCTACAAGTGAATACTTTCACACAAAAGAACACAGAAGATAGAAGGCCAAGTGTTATCGGCGTCCTCGCCAGAGTAGCGCACTGCTACTTGAGTCACATGAATTTTTTTTCTTTCTTCAAAAGTTTGTAACTTGACTGCACACTGAATGCACTGTGTTATCACTGGTCTGTCCGCCCTGTGTTATGTCCTCGTGGGGGCCCAGGGGCCACTGATGTAGTAAGTCCAGCCGGGGCCTTCATTAGCGAAATGCGGAGGCGAAGGAGAAAAAATTTGTACTGATCCAAAACGAACGAAGAGGAGATCGGATGAGGAGTATCTCGAACAACTGAAGGACGGAGTCACTTCCCGCGAGTCAAGATGCGACTGAACTGGGGAAGGCGGGAGGAGAAGAGTCAGAAGAGCGAAGTGTCGGCGAGTCCTGCTATCTGTTACGCTACACTGTAAACCTTCTACAACTTGTGACGGTTCAGGCGGTGGGGATGAGGGGTTGTGAACCTCGACACTACAAGTAAGACAAGTAGCGCGTTAGTGCCTGGCGCAACCCTTATAAGGGCGGATAGTGTCAGCAGGTTCATGCCGGGAGCCGGGGACTGACAATTAGTGGGGGCCTGGTCATGGCCCCCAACGACTCGGGGGGGCCTTCCTCACAACGCGTATCGGCCCGAGCTCATTGGCTGGCCCCGCCAGTCGCTAAGTATCGGGCCACGACCGACAGTACGGCCGTTTGTTCACGCCGCCCGCCAGCGTCAGTGAGTAGCGCAGGTCAGGCGGGGAGCGGGCCAATCGCTGGCAGTAGGCACCTCTAGAGGAAGGGCAAGCCGAGACATTAGCCCCATGACAGGGCGGTTACTAGCGCCCTCCCCCTGCTCGTCAAAATAATTACCATAGCTCACAAAAACACAAAGTGGCGTCGCGACTGATGCTGTAGATGGTGCTGGTACCGGCGGGGTAGCGCGTGAACTGGTGGTGGTGATAGGGTGGAGGGTGAGAAGACGGGATAGTAGATGGATTCAGACGGGATGGTAGATGGGTTTGAGACCGGATGGTAGAAGAATAGATGGTTTTAAGTCGGGATGGTAGATTAGTAGATGGGATTAAGTCGGGATGGTATATGAGATTAAAACGCGATGGTAGATGTGATACAATCACGAGGCCATGTGATCATGGCAAACACATAGTTATTATGTTGATGGTAGGCTGACTGGTAGGTGAAGTTTGAAAATTGATGGTAAAAGACATGCTCTGAGTAGGGGATGGTAGATACACATGACAGAAACTTGATAGTTGATGGTACTAGGTACCTGATGTTGATGGTGGTAAAAAGTGATGGTCAAAGTGAAATATTATTATTATAAAGAGATACTGGAATACACTCAGATGGGTTCAAATGAACTACAGTGGACCAGTGGATACTTAATTGACTTAATTTCTTACATAAAAGTGACGGTGTCCATGGTGTCCGCTTCTGTTTCTTTTTTCTTGTGGTGTGGGCCAGTGGGGCGGGAAGGGGTGCATCACATAAGGACTTTGTGAAATAGAACATTTGTAAATAATATTTAGTGAACTCAATATAAACAACGTTTGGTAAATTGAGGAGGGGCGGTATAGGGATATAAAAAGGTGACGTGCTGGTTCATTGTAATAGGTGATGTGATGGTTAATTGTAATAGGTGATGTGATGGTTCATTGTAATAGGTGATGTGATGGTTTATTGTAATAGGTGATGTGATGGTTCATTGTAATAAGTGTTGTGGTTCATTGTAATAGGTGATGTGCTGGTTCATTGTAATAGGTGATGTGCTGGTTCATTGTAATAGGTGATGTGATGGTTAATTGTAATAGGTGATGTGATGGTTTATTGTAATAGGTGATGAGCTGGTTCATTGTAATAGGTGATGTGGTTCATTGTAATAGGTGATGTGGTTCATTGTAATAGGTGATGTGGTTCATTGTAATAGGTGATGTGCTGGTTCATTGTAATAGGTGATGTGCTGGTTAATTGTAATAGGTGATGTTAGGGTTCATTGTAATAGGTGATGTGATGGTTTATTGTAATAGGTGATGAGCTGGTTCATTGTAATAAGTGTTGTGGTTCATTGTAATAGGTGATGTGCTGGTTCATTGTAATAGGTGATGTGCTGGTTAATTGTAATAGGTGATGTTAGGGTTCATTGTAATAGGTGATGGGTGATGTGATGATTCATTGTAATTTATGTAATTGGTGATGTGATGGCTCATTGTAATAGGGGATGTGATGGTTCATTGTAATAGATAATGTGATGGTTCATTGTAATAGGTAATTTGATGGTTCATTGTAATAGATAATGTGATGGTTCATTGTAATAGACAATGTGATGGTTCATTGTAATAGATAATGTGATGGTTCATTGTAATACAAGATGTTCTGGTTCATTGTAATAGGTGATGAACCATAAAGTAAAAATTGTATAGTATAAGACTTGATACTTATAATTTATACATTAAACGAAAACTACACATTATATACTTAGACAAAGAATATCCAAAACCAAGTACCCTGACCATGCTCTAATCTAAACCTAAAACAAAACTCAAACTAAAAACCGACAAGTATTTGTGACATGGACTATAAGTTATAAGGACGTAACCCAAACAAAGCGCCCTGCATGAAAAGCCCAGAAGTGAACGCTGGAAATATCCCCTTATAAATAGTGCTGTCATCTTAAGGCCAACACCGTGTAAACACCAACTCTGACTGACACCATAAATAATCTTTTAAAAAAATATAATAACGTGACATGTTGATGTTTACGAAAACCTTTCAGACTACTTATTTATTGTATTCTGATGGGTCTGACATTTAGTCTTGTTTTCATTGACCATTCCATTGGATTATTGAATGCGTAGAACTAGAACGACCAACAAGAAACCTATTTTTTAAAAAAAATGTTTTTTGTTGTTTTTCGTCTCAACTGTAGCGAAAGACACGAGCACCGAGCCAGTGTTGAGGGAGGGGTGGGCCCGGCACGTGCCGAGTTTATGTTTTGAAATCTGCATGTTCCCCGCGTGAACCGCGCGCGCGAATAATTATATTCATGAGCCTCGCTCGGTCAGTGGTCAGTGACACCAGGGCCGCCTGTATCAATCTTCAATCCGGGGTCAGATTGGATTGTCAAATACGAGCCGAAAAGGGAAGGGGTCGGTGGTCATTTGTCTACCGGAGTGAATTAATAAACCAGGGGAATGTCTGCTGTATTCATTTTATGTCTCATAGTAGAGTTAGAAGCTAAACCTAAATGATACCGTTAGTGAACAAAACGGGGGGTGAGACTGCAATCAGGCTTATAAATAAGTAACTGGAAAAGACGTAAACAGGGTAAGGGTTAGCCTGACAGGACGTAACAAAACAGCGGTTTTGTTACGTCCTGCGAGGCAAACCCTTACCATGTTTACGTCTTTTCCATTTACTTAGTGATAACGATACATAACTTGAATAGAATGTAATACAGTCGGACCCGGTTATGTCGACGACCCAGGGGTTTGCCAAAAAGCGTCGAGATAACCGAGGATCAGATGAACGACAACCAATAAGGCGGCAAAATGTTAACATGTTCTTGAAATTTCTTTATGTACATGATGTGTGTTAACAAATGAGAATGTACATGCACGTGTTTTTGGAATTTTTGTTTTTTTGTGTACACAAGTGCGTTGCAGTTATTTGTTTGATGAAGTGATCGGCATGCCATAAAAATAAACATACATGTTCGGTAACAACAAAGGCATATATCATCCAACTGTTCATCCGTTTCATCAGGACCGGTTTACCTTAACTTCATTTAGTCGATATATTAGCTTATTATCCAGAGTTAATTTGTTGTTGCCATCAAAGCGTTTTCGAATAATATTTTGATATATAAAGACGTGTATTTTTAAATTAATCACTGTTAGTGGAGTTCGCTAGTGAATGATTGTTACTTTTAAAAAGTATTGCTTACTAAGCGGAGCATAGTACCAGAAGTAACACAGCGCAGAGAGCTGAACGCAAGCGGACTGTGACGTCACCAGCAGACCTCGTGAGGTGGAAATTGTATACCTTCCTCTTCTTGGTTCTAAAAGATTTAAGGGAAAATACGGAGCGGCCAGTAAAACAGGCTTTAATTCTCACGATTGACCGGTCCGCAAAAACAAACTGACTTGACAACAGTTGATAATCGAGATAACCGATGGTAAGTGGCAAATTTTGCCGTCATTTGTACTCGAGATATTAGGGTTCGGCGACATAAAAGAAGTGACATAACCGATACGAAAATGCTTAGACAAAGAGAGAATTTGGCAGTTCCACTTTAAAAGCGTAGAAATAATATGGTTGGCGAGATAATCGAGGTCGAGATAAGTGGGTGAAAGCGTCGGCTTAATAGGGTTGGCGAGATAATCTAGGTCGAGATAAGTGGGTCCGACTCTACTGGTATACATAATACGAGTAAACATCACGTATAATAGACATGGACATACCCTTTGGTATAAATTAGGAATTGGCATCATGCTGGTCTACATGAGAATATACAGCAGGTTGATTTATATAGAAACGAGCAACAAAGGCCGCCCAAGGACGTTCCGCCGTCGTTTCGGTGGCGTGTTGTACGTTCCCTCCAGTAGCCGTCTCGAACGGCCATAAATGTGCATCACGTCAAAAATACCATTCATTATATTCATTAAATAACCGGTAAAACAACGTTTTTAACTAAAATTCCAACGCGTACCGCTCATTTCTGGTTATTGGCTTTTTTAAAAATTATTATTTTAAAAAATTTTATTTTATTATTTTTTTAAATTTTATATATCTGTTTATAAACTAATTAATATTAATGTAATTTGATTTTTAAAAAATCCTTACTACACTGATATCTGGATAATATTCGGATCTGCGATAAGTATTTCCCGAATCCAGATAGTGGATAATTATATATGTGTTTATAATTATCTCTATATTAGAAATATATGACTTGGGCCATTGCTTTCCACGTAAAATTCACACACTAATTAGAATTTTTAATTAATGACGAAATATGTATCACAACAAAATTTAATAAACTCACAACTTTATTTACACGTTAAAAAATAAACCCCTTGCATCGTGTGATTATTGTTGCAATGAACCATTTTTTAACGTATCTATAAAATAAAGAAAGTATCCGTTAAAAAAAAAAGCAAAAAAAAAAAAGCCATAGATCAACTTAATATGCTTAAAAGAAAATGTGCGCACCGTAGTTGGAAAATAAAATGTTTTTGAAAACGCACCACTCAAAATAAAGTCGTGGAAAAAATACTGCATAAAAAGTAAGTCGTTTTCAACGTCTGCGTAAACTTGTTCAATATGTAGATAAGATTTAATTTTTCTGATTGGCTGTGGAAGTCATTGGGCATTGGGAGTTTGATCGACCAATCGCTATTGATATACCGCACATAAAATTGCCTTTTATTATATAGGATAGTAGGAATAGTTAACCACGTTGGTAGTATTAGAGAAATAGACAGATCATTGGTATAAAATAGGAAAAGACAGAATGAAGGTATTAAATAGGAATGGACGGCATGTTGGTGTCTGGTAGGAATAGACATTTAGCATGTAGGTTTATAAAAAAATAATTAGAGGTAAAAAAAAAGATTTTTAAAAAGCACGTTTTTATATGCACCCACCCCACGTTTTTAGTCATATTATATCAAAGTACTTGACCAATAAGTTTTAAATTATTTTATTCTTTTTAGTCCACTTATAAATACGTGGTTTTTAAAAATATATTTTACGCTCAATGTTTGAATTCCATGGGGTGTGGTCACGGGGTGAACTCCGGTGGCACGTGGATGTCAACAATAGCAGACGATACAGATGCTATATAGAAATAACCCAAAATGCATTACCTTAAGTACGATGCATTCGATCGATCTGAAATTTTGATGCAATGCATTATCATCCAAGATATATCTGTGGTAAAATTTTTAGATCTCTAAGACCTTCAGAAGTGGTTTAATTTTGCGTTGGAAAATTTGACATTTTGCGGAAAGGAACGAAAACAATGCGGACAGGAACGAAGGCAGGTTAATAAAAACGTGGTTATAACAGGCAGCATTTTGGTATACAATAGGAATATAAAAATCAAAAGATAATTTATGTAATTAATTTATTGTTGCATCTCTTATGGGGCAGGGGAGTTTTACTATTACTATAGAAACGACTTGTTAAACAAGGGCTTAGATGAGAAATTCATAGATCCTTTCTACAAACGTAGAAAAGTAACATGGGACAAATGCTCTATAAGAATCCTAACAAGTTCTACCTAACCAATGCTTCCTTTGAGCTGCGCAGATATCTGACCGACGCCTCGCAGCTGTTAAGAATTACCGCGCAGAAAATTTAGTAAAACATTGCACACCAAATGGATGCTGTGCAGTTTTGCCCAAAAGTTGTCTACGTCGCACACGGACAAACGAACCTTAAAGGAAACATTGACCATAACCACAAACGTTTATCGTGCACCTGAAAGATGTTCAACACGCATTTAATCTCCGAACGTATACACAGTATATCTAAAACAGTTATATTCAAATGCACTTTCATAAAGGATAATTTGATCCAAACGCCCCCTGGAAACTCATATAAAGACTGTAAATATGTCAATAAATATGTTGTGTATTGAAAGTTGTGGTGCCAAACGACTTGATCAGCGGTCTTGCTTGAAATACTTGATGGGAGCCGGTAACTTGTATGCTGGCCTTATGATCTGTTTCTCTATAAGGTTCGTTGGCCTATTTGCAAAGTAAAAAGCTCATGTGCAAATTGCATGGTATCCATTTTTTTCCTCAATTTTCCCCAAAATTAGCTGCGTGATAATTCTATACTGCTGCGCGGTGTCGGTAAGATATGACTGCGGCCGCGCAGGCATGCAGCTAAAAGATAACATTGCTTAAGATTTTTTATGGGTCTGATATGGAGATGAGACTCTCATGAGACTAAGGACCGATATGATAGTCTCGTGGGACTAGGGACAGAGATGAGACTCTCGTGGGACTAGGGACAGAGATGAGTCTCGTGGGACTAGGGACAGAGATGAGACTCTCGTGGAACTAGGGACAGAGATGAGTCTCGTGGGACTAGGGACTGAGATGAGTCTCGTGGGACTAGGGACAGAGATGAGACTCTCGTAGCACTATATAGGGACAGAGATGAGACTCTCGTAGCACTAGGGACAGAGATGAGACTCTCGTGGGACTAGGGACTGAGATGAGTCTCGTGGGACTAGGGACAGAGATGAGACTCTCGTAGCACTATATAGGGACAGAGATGAGACTCTCGTAGCACTAGGGACAGAGATGAGACTCTCGTGGGACTAGGGACAGAGATGAGTCCCGTGGGACTAGGGACAGAGATGAGACTCTCGTGGGACTAGGGACAGAGATGAGACTCTCGTAGGACTAGAGACAGAGATGAGTCTCGTAGCACTAGGGACAGAGATGAGACTCTCGTGAGACTAGGGACTGAGATGAGTCTCGTGGGACTAGGGACTGAGATGAGACTCTCGTAGGACTAGGGACAGAGATGAGTCTTGTGGGACTAGGGACAGAGATGAGACTCTCGTAGCACTAGGGGCAGAGATGAGACTATCGTGGCTCTAGGGACAGAGATGAGACTATCGTGGCTCTAGGGACAGAGATGAGACTATCGGGGCTCTAGGGACAGAGATGAGACTCTCGTGGGACTAGGGACAGAGATGAGACTATCGTGGCTCTTGGGACAGAGATGAGACTCTCGTGGGACTAGGGACAGAGATGAGACTCTCGTGGGACTAGGGACAGAGATGAGTCAGTCGTTGGACTAGGGGCCAAGAAGATGTTGTCATGAGATTAGATATTGGGGTAGTGGGGACTTATGGGACTAAATGGATCGAGAAAAACTTCTTGGACTAATGGGTCAGGAAAAAGTTTTTGTGGGGCTGAGGGGGCAAGAAAAAGTTATTGTGGGAATAATGGGTCAGGAAAAAGTTATAGTGGAGCTAAGGGGCTGGTAAAAAGTTATTGAGGGACTAGATGTGTCGAGAAGAAGTTCTGTGGGACTAAATGAGTATATAAGAAGTTTTTGTGGGGCTAAGGGGGCGAGAAATAGTTATTGTGTGACTAAATGGGTCTAGAAGAAGTTCTTGTGGGACAAAGGGACCGAAAAGTAGTTCTTGTGGGGTTAAAGTTACACGGTAGAAGTTCTTGTGGGCCTACATAATCTGGAACTGTCATATACAAGCAATAAGCCTATAGAACGTAACCAGAGTCAGACTGCTTTTTAAGGATTTTTCTGTACAATTAACTGTTAAATGTTTAATAATAACATAGACCTGACAATACGAATGAGTAAAGGCTCTAAAATGTTGGGGTTTGTCGAGTACCAATAAATAGTTTGACAAGTTCTTCGTTGAAATTTCATCGAAGTATTTTGAAGTAATTACATGGATCTTCCCACCTAACGAGAGGTCATTCCAAGACATTCCAGCACGTGTCTCAGTCGTTATTTGTGTAAGGCAAACCGTTGTTGCTACACATTTCTCCCATCATTACAACCTTGGGGTCATTTGGGTGTGTGGCTCCTCTACACATGTGCTAAATGACATCACAACTGTTCCTGTATGTGTGTACAATAACAGGTCCTTCCGCGGAACACGTGTGGGCTGGGCTGCGCTGGGCTGGGGTGGGCTGCGCAGGAAGACCCGAGTAAATGTTACGGCCCATGACAAACCTAATTAACACGGTCCTTTCTGGCGCGGGGGGAGACTCATGGGAGATTACACGGGGAGAGAACTCGGTGATTAAAGACAGGAACGAAAGTAGATGAGAGTGGCGGAACAGGATGCGGCATGTCACATGTGCTCCACACAGCAGGAGGAAATGCTTCATATCTCTACGCCTTTAGTCGTCATGGGCGCTAAGCGCAAGGCCTACATGATTGTCTGGTAACAATTGGGAGATGGGAGCCATGAAGACGAAATGGGATACATCTAATCGGGGTAAGGAGGTGAACGACTCCAGTTTGTGGCACCACACGACGCCTGGACTACAGGAATGATAAAATGTAACGTGAAACTGAAAGAGAGACAATCTTAAAATTGGGGAACATTTCTAAAAAAGAGTCTAAAATTGAATTAAGCTTTTCTTAATTGAGCTGACTAAAACAGATAATAAAAACAACATGTAAATGCAAAAATTGACAATAAATCCGTTACATATGAGACAGAATTATAAGTATTGAGTACATTCAAAACAAACATTTACAGACTGAAAGTGACTTAACTTCCAAATGCTCTAAAATGGGGACTGGTGGGGATGGGGGTGTGGTCACCAATCGTCTGATTGAACTCTTGCAAACTCGTGGATGTAAACAAAAACAGACGGGTATTATACATTTATGTAGAAATAAACTAAAAGTACATTGATTTATTTACGGCACTTTCGATCGATCTGAAGTTGTTACAGTGCATTTATAGGTGACACGAGCCTATGTGCAAAATTTCAGCTCGATAGCATCACGGGAAATGGGTCATTTTTTAACTTTTGTTTTTCCGCCGTACGACGAGACGACGGTGAAGTTAATATAAAGGATGTAAAACTTACTATCTTTCCGACTTAATACCATATTCCGGGAATACACTTCCTAGGTCTAGCGCGTCGAAACTTCGGTTCGTAAACTCTTAGATATTTTGTGTTTAAAGTCGTCGAATGTAACGGCATTGCAAAAATATTTTACTTTTTTCCTTCATATATTTTTTAAATTAAAAATACATTTTATAAGACTTCAAAGTTTTGAACATAGTAAAAATAATTAATTAAAAAAATTAAGTAATAAATAGAAAATATTTTTTTTTAATTAAAAAAAAACAACACACACCACACAAACACTTGACTTAGATCTACGTGTTTTCCTCCCTCGCAGTTCATTTCAGTGTAATTGGAAGTAAAACCCATAGTTCTCAAGACATTGTGTTGTCTATGTGGATAAGTCCCTGGGTCAATAGAACTAACGCTACAACATGAAAATTACCAAAAAACCCCCCACATATAAACTAAATGAGATTCTTTCAAATGATAAAAGCTCTTGGATGGCAATATTCTAATTGATCCATGAATATTTAAATACTGATGGTGTAAAAGGGTAACTGGGTAACTAACCATGTATTGTTAAGACATAGTCAAAAGGGTAAATAAACTTGTATATTTAAGACTTAGTCAATCTTAGATACACAGACGCTCCTTCTATGCAGAAGATAATTGCGTCCACAGACCATGACAGAGGATCTGTTGGCAAGTGATGTAGCGGTCACAGGCCATGGCTATAAGGGTTCCACGCATTACCCAGCCGCCTAACTATTGTCTAGTTAGGTACCCATTCAGAGCTGGGTGACTCGGGGACTCCTCAGGCCCGGGAACAAATCCCCACCTTCGCATGGATTCGAACTCGTGACCATCGGTACGCCAGTCGACCGCGCTACCACTTGACCACCGCGTCCCAAAAGGGTAACTAAACTTGTATAGTTAAGACTAAATTAAAAGGGTAACTAAGCATATCTATATTATAGTTAAGACTAAGTTATACGGGTAACTAAACATGTATAGTTAAGACTAAGTTAAAAGGTAACTAAATATGCAGAATTTAGACTAAGTTATAAGGGTAACTAAACATGTAAAGTAAAGACTAGGCAAAAAGGGTAACTAAACATGTTTAGTTAAGACTAGGCTAAAAGGCATGATAAAATAAATGCGGGGACCTAGGAATCTTTGGTACCATAACTACCGGTATACACATTTTTTTTTACTTCACTGCATGTTTTTTCAGACGATTTTACTTGATTATGTGGGTGCGTGGAGGGGGGGGGGGGGGGGGGGGGGGGGAGTTCACAGATAGTCGATAGAGAGGTGGTGGGTGTTTGGATTCTATTGGAGAAACCTAATTGTTTTTAATTAGTAGAACTATAAAATTGTTATTCAACGAATTAGCATTATTTCACGATATCTATTATTTGCAATGGTTTCAAAATATTTTACTGACAATTTTAAAGAAAATTTGAAGTTCAAATAATAAAAAACCTTAAGTCGTAGCTGAGACGAGAAGCAGTGTGACGTAAAAACATTGCCATAGAAGAGAGAAATGTTGACAAAATTTACAAAGGCGAACTTTCGAATATCCATGTGCTGCATTTCAAAACCTATAAGTATAAGACGTGTCTCCAGCGATCAACACGAAACTTTTGGTTTAAAAAAAAAATATTTAAAAAACCCCTCTAAAAGACTTGACGCAAGGAGACCACGCTGTACAGTTATTTGTGTGGAGTCCACACATTCAGATAGCAATGCAACATTCCGACCTCAGACGTCTCGTCAATATCGTTGACTGGATTTTTGTCATTACGACGTACGATAACTGGCGCATGTTGGTTGAACTTTGAATGCATTGGCCGTAGAAATTATACAATAAAATATGACGTCATTAAAGACGTCCACAGTGTCTGATTTTTTAATATTTTCGTTTGTCTGTTTACGTCAACGCGATATAAATTTGTAATTTTTTAATGAAAAATATACGGTTTCAAAATTGCATTATAAAAATTAATTCAAAATTTGAATTGAGAAATTTTTAAAGAAGTAAAATGGACCAGCCAGTGTGTCAGTCAGTAACGAGAATGCTTAATCATCTTTTTCTAAGCTGATGTGAGCAACATAAACTGCAGTAGCATGGCTGATGCGAGGTCAAATGAAGGTCATGTGTCGGTCCGATTGGAAGCATCTGACTGAGGTGACCAAGTCCTCCGTAGTCGTTAGCACAAAGATAATGATGAAGTGCAACATACAAGCTCTCTATAGCCTATAGTTAATGATGAAGTGCAACATACAAGCTCTCCATAGCCTATAGTCTATAGCACTATAGTTAATGATGAAGTGCAACATACAAGCTCTTTATGGCCTACATCGCCATAGTTAATGATGAAGTGCAACATACAAGCTCTCCATAGCCTATAGTCTATAACACTATAGTTAATGATGAAGTGCAACATAAAAGCTCTCCATAGCCAATAGTCTATAGCACTATAGTTAATGATGAAGTGCAACATACAAGCTCTCCATAGCCTTTAGTCTATAGCACTATAGTTAATGATGAAGTGCAACATACAAGCTCTCCATAGCCTATAGTCTATAGCACTATTAGTTAATGATGAAGTGCAACATACAAGCTCTCCATAGCCTATAGTCTATAGCACTATAGTTAATGATGAAGTGCAACATACAAGCTCTTTATGGCCTACATCGCCATAGTTAATGATGAAGTGCAACATACAAGCTCTCCATAGCCTATAGTCTATAGCGGCATAGTTAATGATGAAGTGCAACATACAAGCTCTCCATAGCC
>MUZC01000301.1:179942-197873 GCA_002072015.1 Radix auricularia | reverse complement strand
ATAGTCTATAGCACTATAGTTAATGATGAAGTGCAACATACAAGCTCTCCATAGCCAATAGTCTATAGCGGCATATTTAATGATGAAGTGCAACATACAAGCTCTCCATTATAGCCTATAGTATATAGCACTATAGTTAATGATGAAGTGCAACATACAAGCTCTCCATAGCCTTTAGTTAATGATGAAGTGCAACATACAAGCTCTCCATAGCCAATAGCCTATAGCTGCATATTTAATGATGAAGTGCAACATACAAGCTCTCCATAGCCTATAGTCTATTGCACTATAGTTAATGATGAAGTGCAACATACAAGCTCTCCATAGCCTATAGTCTATAGCACTATAGTTAATGATGAAGTGCAACATACAAGCTCTCCATTATAGCCTATAGTCTATAGCACTATAGTTAATGATGAAGTGCAACATACAAGCTCTCCATAGCCAATAGTCTATAGCGGCATAGTTAATGATGAAGTGCAACATACAAGCTCTCCATTATAGCCTATAGTCTATAGCACTATAGTTAATGATGAAGTGCAACATACAAGCTCTCCATAGCCTATAGCGGCATATTTAATGATGAAGTGCAACATACAAGCTCTCCATTATAGCCTATAGTCTATAGCACTATAGTTAATGATGAAGTGCAACATACAAGCTCTCCATAGCCTATAGCCTATAGCGGCATATTTAATGATGAAGTGCAACATACAAGCTCTCCATAATTTACAATAGATAGACCTGTTACTGGGCAGTCAGCTTAAATTGTTGTCCAGTTGCGACAGACTCCGACGCTGGATTTAATTACATACAAGTGACTTACGTTCAATGTAGTTTTAGTTACAATATATTGAATATGAATGCTAAAGTCAGCTGCTATAGCCTGAGACTGGTGTTGAATCCAAGTAAGGTTCACCTATTGCCCTGTATCACACTAACTCTACTAGAGTCTCCTGTATGTCACAGTGTTCTTCAGCCCTGTATCACACTAACTCTACTAGAGTCTCCTGTATGTCACAGTGTTCTTCAGCCCTATATCACACTAACTCTACTAGAGTCTCCTGTATGTCACAGTGTTCTTCAGCCCTGTATCACACTAACTCTACTAGAGTCTCCTGTATGTCACAGTGTTCTTCACTTCTAGATATTCACACCCCCAAACCCGCGATCTCCCACCCTCTCCCCGACTCGCCGCCCATAGACTTGGATCAATCTCTGTTATGAATATTGTGGGCAGCCACCCGTGAAGATCGCATGTCCATTGTCCATGTTGTTGTTTTTTTCCATCCCCTATTTTTTTATATTTTTATCTTTCTGTTTCTTCATTCTTAACGGGAGGTAATAGCAGAGAGCGTAATTTAATTTGATGTTATTAAATTTGATGGTGTCGCCATCAAGTAGTTCTCACACGATCAAACATGGACATTTATTTTAAATATATTGCATAAAGACGAATTAAACTGAAGCTAAGCGTCTGAAACAGTGATGACGAACATATGGCACGAGCGGCACACTTGACACGCAGATCCACGTCAGCCGGCACGCGATTAAAATAAATATTACTTACTTACTACTTCCTCATTCTCGGGTTTCATTGGAGTGATGGTACTTTGCTATAAATAAGTAGCTTTTGGTTACATTTTTGGAACTCGGCACAAAAAATGTTCGCTGCCACTGGTCTATAATAATACAACCGAAGAGATTTGGACATCACAAGCATTAACCAGCAAGCTAAATTTTACCGCCAACACGTCATAGAATGACATTAATGAATTGATCACGTGGTAAGGAACATCGTTTGTTCTTACTATAGACTATATCGTGTCCAACTCCCTAGAAAGATTCTAGGTCATTAGCGCATTGGTTTTGCAGGACTTTACATTGGGGAACTGATACCTACTATTAACAACTTTGAAACCGCTGTCACAGTAGATTGACGTCCAGACGTTACCTGTGTCAGCGCCTGTTCTCACCGTGGGTCGCCGCTAATAAAGACGCAATCCGTGCCACGACTTTGAGATCTGACCCTACCTGACCTCGTTACGCAAGTGTGCATAAGGTTGCATGGGGTCGTGCCCCGACTCGGCACAGCGCCAGGGGTGGGTGTATTGGGGGAGGGTCTTTAACGGCACAGCTGTGACCCATTTCAGGTGGAGGAGTGGGAACGGAGAGAGGGGAGTGTGGTGCTCCTGTAGACGTATTAATTGATCATTAGGTCATCCCAACGTCTGCTGGGACGAAAAATGTGAAACTGAGAGTTATCACAGGTCAGACCTACTGTCGCGAAGTTTGAACAATAACAGGGCCCTTATACACCTGAAGATTATTAATTCTAGTTAACGTCTATGTGTGTGTGGACGGGGCGGTGGTGTAAAATGTAAGGGATTGGCTTAGTGGCATATATTGGTTTAAATCACAAAAACAATGAAATGACTAAGTCAAATATCTGATTTAAAAATAAGTATTAAAATAATTAATTTGTTTATATCGGACTCTAATACTAATTGGATGAAAATCAACTGATTAAAAAAATCATGTTAAGCCTGGTCCCTTTTGGAACTCAGGACGTGTTAGCGCATTTTCGTATTATGTATCAGTACTTATGTTAGATATCAGCATTATGTAGTTATCAGTAATTGTGTTTAGATTTTAGACATATTTTTATGAATTTTCTTGTGTAATGAATATACCTGAAAATTTTTTTATTTAAAGGTCATTTCTTTACATTTTAAATTTTTTTATTTTCTCTTTAATCTAACTACAAGTGGTTTGTGGTCACTGAAATAGGACTCATAAATGAAACATTCTAAATTGTAATCAGCTAATCGCCCAAATACTCCGTCAATTGTTGTTTGATAGATCGTGGTTGCCAATCTTGGTGAAAGTAGCTGAATGTTGAAGCTTGTTTCGAAAAAGTTTTCAATTTCTGCCCCTGGGCCGCTAAGATCTTGATTGAAGTCACCACAAATGATGACGTAAAACTCTCTAAATTTTTACACATATTCTAATGACGTCAACAAAAAAAAACTAACACTTTTGATAATACTAAGACTTCCGGCAATGGCGGCCGTTGCCTGCGCCAGTGTTATCTCTCGATTCGCAATGGTTTTTGGTAGTTTTAACGGGGTTTTTTAACGGCTCGAGTAACTGAGTGTTGATGCACAAATGGCAGGTCAGGACATACAAAAAACATATATACATCATGGGTCTAGGACTTATGGATGCTGAGATCTAGGATGATGACAGACGGACGGACGGACGGACAAAACGGGGGCAATAGCGCATTCGACTTCTCGAAAATGCGCTAAAAAACAGACTGAACAATTTTCGTCACCGTGTGTCATGCTGACAAGTTGACTTGTCCTTTAGTTCTTTTGATTTTTGACACGACCATTGTCCTCAAAGATGTCACAACGACATGGCTGGTCAAAACCAAGTGACCTAACACGGTTAATGAATAATCCGTTTGGTCTTTCCGATCGGGTGTCGCCAGCAGACGACATAACAGGAACCCTGGCCAACGGGAAGGACTGACATTGAACGAATCAAGGCGCTGGTTCCATCTCTTAATCATGAGATATTGTAGATTGAAGTTTGTTACCAATGACTATTGCTTGTTTGAAACACTTTCACTCTTTGTGAAGACTTGAACATACCCTTGCAATGCCCGCACTACATTAGCATAAGAATTTAGAATTATGACAAGGATATAAGTATAAGTGATCACGACGGCATCCGCTCATAAAGTGCTCACATTGTGAAATCTCTAAAATCTCGAATGTTTTTAGGTTGTAACCTTTTCTAGACTCGGGATAATACAGCTGTCCGTGGGGGGGGGGGGAATGTGTGTTAAACGGTATTTATTTGATAGTTTTTTGCACATGCAGTGTTGAAATAGCCTTCAATTACACGAGGGTGCCAGGCCGCCAATTACACGAGGGTGCCATGTGCAGTTTGGCAGTGATTATCTTCTCATCAGAGACAATTTCAGGCCGAGCCCCACCTACGATTACATGACTTCATGGACCCGTAGCTTAACAGCCCAGTCGGTGTTCATAGCTGAGACGAGCTAACATCGTGTTAGTTTAAAAATAAAGCTCAAATTTATTGTTTTTATTACACAATTTTTTGTGTATTTTGTATTATATTTAAAAAGCTTTATGGCAGTCCCATTCTATATAACTTCGGTCGGTAGGACTGAACATTCAAGAACCCGGGTTCTACAATGAGGAATTCGTCTGTAAAGTGAGGGACCTATACATTGAGGGCACTAGCTATACAATGATGGACATAGCTATACAACGAGGGATCTGGCTTTACTATGAGGGACCAATCTATACAATGAAGGACCTAGCTAGACAATGAGGGACCTGGCTATACATTTATGAACCTGTCTTTACAGCGAGGGACTTAGCTATACAACGAGGGACCGTGTTATTCAATGAAGGACCTGGCTATACCATGAGGGACCTGGCTGTACAAAAAGTGCTCTGAACTTACTTATAGGAACCGAAATGTTGAAATTATACATAACCTTGACACAACCCAACACAGATACAGCGAGGCGATAGGCAACTTTCAGATGATCAGTTCATTTTAAATAATGAGTTAAGTGATCTCGTACTCAGTGGGTGAACACAGAATCTAAATATATAAAATTCTTTTCATGGTTCAACCATTCCGGACACCGAGCTGTCTTCCTGCCCCACCAACCAATCAGCTTGCAAGAGAAGGCTGTGCACAGGGTGGAGGTCATCGAGACCAACGATGCGTTCAATTGAGGTCAATTACTTTGTTCTTTCAGAACAACAGAATAGCATGTATTTCGTAGTGTAGTGGTTATTACATTCGCCTAACACGCGGAAGAATGAAGGTTCAAGCCCCAGCTAAGACATTACTTTTTTTAATTTTCAAAAGTGTTTGTGTTTGTGCCCGTTCATTTCCTACTTTCTTCGCAACACGGCCGTAAGCTTTGATTCTCGACATTGACCTAATGACGTCGTGCTCTCCGTTAAGTTCAGTGACAGAAAAGTAGTCTCACACTCTCCTCAACAATTACTTTTGCTGTATACAACAATTGTTGCTCTCTCCAGAGTTCTTTTCATTCACTCACAGTCGTTTGCCCAAACCCACCCCATTTGAACGACTGTGTTTTTCAGGAAGTCTTCACCCGTCATTAGCGGCGTATGCTACGACGCGGGTCGGCCATTAGTTTATGTTTGGCAAAATAAGGTGTTGCAGGGTGGGGGGTGACAAGTAGCTAACCGCAGAGCATATGTTTCCAGAACAACAATGCGTCGGCAGTTATCTCCACCCCCAAGGTTCATTTGTTTTGTACTGATTTCTTCGTGATGAAGTTTGTGTCTGTTCACCCCCCCCCTTTCTTTGCAATATTTATGAGCAACTCTGCGGCGTATGCTACGCCGCGGGCTTCTAGTAAATTATATTATAGTTCAAATAAGCAATAAGGATTGCATCTCAGCAGAAGCAATGTCTTTACTAAAAGGACATTGCAAGTTGATTTTTTAAAAAAAAAGTCCTATAATAACTTGTTTTCTTTTCGAGATCGTAAGGGGTTCTAATGTTTCAATTAGAACATTCTCGGCTTGGTAGACCTGGTGGCGCCCATCCCTCTCCGGGTCAGCGAAGGACTTTCTTAGCGTTAGTCAGTTCTCAACATTTTATTAGCGGCTTTAACGTGGGCTCGATCCCACGCCCCTCAGTTTGTGAGGCGAGCGCACAAATGACTTCACAACCTAGCAAGTGGAATAAGTATGCCTAATAGTCGGTTCATACCCTAGATTTTGATCAAAATTTGTACGTGTGAACCGGCTATTGGAGTTGCGAACCAAATTAGAGAGAAAGGAAAAGTAATGTCATATAATGTATGGACTGAAGCATGTCTTTCGTTAAGAAAAGTAAACATGAGGAAAACTGACAATGTTGTCTTTTTCATGTTGTGCTAACACATTACCCACACATAACTCTGTTAGCCTCACACCCTTGTCTTCACATTTATGAGACGCCTCTCGACATACGAATACCAATGACCATCTTTTCGTTGGTCTTCATTCAAGATATCTTACACCTCTACGTCTCCCTCCTGTAACATGTAGTCTCCCTTTCTATCTTTATAACAATATCCTCCAGGCCTCTTCTCAGAATATTTTCTCCACCACCCCCCACTCTCACAATCTTAAATAGGGTTATAAATACAAATATTTACTCCACACAACCCTTTTAAATAACATAAATAAGCAATTGGTCACCCCAACTCTTGTCCACACCCACACACCTCCACACGCGCACACACACACCCACACACCTCCACACGCGCACACACACACATAGACACAACTTTCAGCATAATGAAACAAGGGATGCTCAGGGCGGACGTTATCGCAGCCCCACCCCACCCTCTAACCGTTACACTTCTCCCACATAGAATCTCCCGTCTACCACAATGTCCAAGCCACCCCACCCCCCCCCATGCCACAACCGTTTCCTCCATCACGGCCCTGAAAAGATTCATTAGTAGCCGTGAGTCGTACAATGTGTGTGCAGCCAACCAATCATTATTGATCTTATCTGTCTCGTGACGCCCTTGTTGAGAAGTTCACTTCCTGTCTGTGGTGAATCTTGAAATGCTCAAGTGCTCTTGTTATTTGTATAAAACTGATTCACTTCTTTTATAAAACACAGAGAGAATTATTCGCAACTTCTTTTACGAATTTTATTTTATATTTACTCCTTTAATGAAATGTTTGTCCCCTTTCTTCTTCAAGTGGTAGAAACATTTTAATGTTTAAATACGGGAGGACAAGGAGACAGCGGTGACAGGACGAAACGGTTGACAAACGTTGTGAACTGGATGCCATTAAAATAACAAGGGCGCCATGTTCTAAAACTCCAGACACTGACGCGGTATTTGATTAGAAACAATTCAAAAGTTGATGTCTGAGGATTTCTCTTTGCACTTAGAAGTTAAACATTAAGTCCTACTTTATATCGACGAAATGTCAGTCAGAATGTTGTGTCTTTTAATGTTATCCCACAGCTTCCTGTTGATTCGACACGAGCCCCAGCTACTATGACATGACTTCATGAGCCTCAACTACCATGGAATGATGACCTCATGAGCCCCACATATAATGACATGATGACTTCATGAGCCCCAACTACCATGACATGACTTCATGAGCCCCACCTACCAGGACATGACGTCATGGGCCCCACCTACCATGACATGACTTCATGAGCCCCACCTACCTGGACATGACGTCATGGACCCCACCTACCATGACATGACTTCATGAGCCCCACCTACCATGACATGACTTCATGAGCCCCACCTTTCATGACATGACTTCATTGCCCCACCTATCAGGACATGGCTTCATGAGCCCCACCTACCATGAAATGACTTTATGAGCCCCACCTACCATGACATGACTTCATGAGCCCCACCTACCATGAAATGACTTCATGAGCCCCACCTACCATGACATGACTTCATTGCCCCACCTATCAGGACATGACTTCATGAGCCCCACCTACCATGACATGACTTTATGAGCCCCACCTACCATGACATGACTTCATGAGCCCCACCTACCATGATATGACTTCATGAGCCCCACCTACCATGACATGACTTCATGAGCCCCACCTACCATGACATGACTTCATGAGCCCCACCTTTCATGACATGACTTCATTGCCCCACCTACCATGACATGACTTCATGGACCAGTAAGTTGCAGAATTTTCTTTTTTTCAGTTAGGAGTCAGTTTTAATTATAACTACTGCTTAAATTCAATTCTATCTTAGCTATAATTAGTTAATTTTAAAATCAGCTGGTGCGTAATAATATAACAATAAGCTTTGGAACAATAACTGTATATTGACATGTTATGGTGGTTCTCTTTCAGATGGTCTCTACAATACTATTCAAATTATTATATAAACGAAAATTAACCAAGGGAAAACTTTAAACTTCTATAATTTAAAAGTAGTTTCTGGGGTAAACAAAAAACGAAGAAAAGATCCGTAAGCGAATAAACGACATTTTTTTTTAATTACTATAAACCATTTATGTTTGAGACATAAATATAAAAGTATGTTTAAAATAATACGCGCCGCGCGTTCCATATAACAAGCACTGCGTGACAGACTAGCATTAACATTTGCATGCTACATAGAGATACATAGAGATATTTTAAAAAATCATTACCGGTGATTTAATTAAAAGACATTCGATCGATGTTACATTTTTTCAAACCATTTATATCCTCACGACGAGTCTGCCTGCAAAATTTCAGCTAGATAGCATATCGGGAAGTGGGTTAAAATTCGATCCAAAGTTTTGCCGCAAGCAAGCAGACGCTACGTGTTAAAAAAGGATTTAAAGATCGGGTTAATTTAAAGATAATGGTGTAATTCCACCCCCCCCCCCCAAAAAAAAAAAACAAGTATAATGAAATATAAGACTCAGAGATAAAATAGCTTATAGGTTTCTTAAAAAGATAATTCATATCATGTGATGTCATTTGAGTCACTTGAAGTTATTCGTGCATTCTGGTGTCATTCATTTCAAGTGATGTCATTCATGTCGCTTGATGTCGTTCATGTCAATTAATGTCATTCATTTCATGTGATGTCAACGTTTAAATCTCCCTGTTTGAAATTATTCCTCCTCCTTACCACTATATTCTATTAGTATCCCTGTACCCAGCCCAGCCCCACACCGTCTACCGTAACCAAACTTCTAAATAATAAACTCCACGGCCACCATCTTATCTTTAAAAGAAGACCAAACAAGGACGCCGTCCCACACCACCCCCTTTACCTCCTCAAAGAGACTGACCACCATTTTAATTGTTCAATTCCCAAAGGATGCAGCTGCACTGTCTTCCCAAACCACCCTACCCCTCCCCCACATATCACCGTTCTCTTTTGTTGTCCGGCCAGAAATGCAGTTGTGTCTTATCATAAATCCAGAGTTTCCCACAAATCAAGCCCGGGAAATCTGGCCATGAATGACTGACCACTGTCCAGTCATGCTGGCCGAAAAAAAAGTTGACGTGACTTCCAACTGACCCGCGGTCACTCGTCCATCTAGGCCTCCGGTGACCAGATAAGGGTTGTCCGGTGGTGTAAACAATAGCCTCGCCCCCATGACCTCGGCGAGGACGAGTTTTAAAGTAGGAAGTGACCACAGGGCAGTGTCTGAGTAACAAGTTGTGACCGTGAGACCGCCGAGAAGATGGATCGGGTCCGGGTTTGGATTATTAGATGAAGAGGCCTCCAAAGCAAATTTGTTTACACTCTCGCCGGGACTGCGGAGATGAAGAAAAGAAAGCTCGCCGCTTGGACTGGAATCCCGACTCGTGTAGAGGTTTAAAAGTTGGCTTTTAGCGAAGCGGTCACAATAGGAAAGAATGATGTGAGGAGGTTAAAAAGTTCAAGTTAAGCATGGAGTTTTTGAACAGAGCGTGGGCTGGGGTAGTTCATAAGAGTCTACCGGCAGTTGAGATGGAACAGAGTTTCTGGTAAAAACACTGAATATACGTTTTATTGGGTTTGCGTTTGGTTGAGTTTTAAAGTTGTTACCGCTTTATAAAGCGCAGTGTTTGCAAAACTTTCCAAGGCTATGGCCGCGTCACTCAGCCATGCAAATCCAACGGGCCACACCGGCAATTAGGCAGCCTCAGCTCAAACACTGGCTTGTGGACATAAACATATCACAATTTTTATTTACTTGTTTGAATTTTCAGAAGCCTTCCACGAGCCACATAAAAATTCTTGCCTCATCTCATGTACCTCATATCAAAATAGTAAATAAAAAAACCCGTAAAAAATCCTAGTTTTTCTCTATAAATCCTATATATACGAGACATAGCTATAGGATGTTTAATAAAATACTAATTAATACGCAGGGCAAAACAATCCGAAAATACAAAATTCTAGTTAGAATATGTCTCGTAAAACATGTTTAATATAATGCGTACCGATCGTGAATATATTATTTTAAAGTGCTGTCAATGTAATGCGCACCTTATTGCACGACATGAAAGGTTGTTGAACGTATTACGCACCACAACACTATATCTCAAAAAATTAACATGATATAAAGAGATAAATAAAATAATTTTAAAATTCAATAATTCGATTACTGTCATTTCGATCGATTTTAAATTTTGATACATACTTTTTATCATTGACATGAGTCTGCCTGCAAAATTTCAGCTCGCTAGCTTACGAGAAAGTGGGTTAAGAATCGATCCAAAGTTTTTTCGGCAAAGTCGCACGGTCGGTCGGTCGCCCGCCCGGCTCAGACACCACAAGTTAATATAAAGGATTTAAAAAAAAAACACAGAAAGGAGGAGGGGCGATCATTACACAAATGAGCCAATAAACAAGAAATACAATGGATGGCTCACATGAACTGTAATCGGACTTAAAGCATCAAATATTAATAGACATATTCTACAGTATAATTTAAATGTAAAATATCCTGGATCTATTTTAGTTAACATGAGATATCAGGCTAATTGCACGTACTTTTTTTTTTAAAGACAGTCATTTGGTAATACTTCTAGCATCACTTCATGAGGGAACATAAAAATAACGAAGACCTAACCAGAGTGCTGGTGGTAAATATATTATTAAGACATTTTCTTGATATTTTTTTAATTGCATAATTTTATTTTGTGTTCCCACCATTTCTCACAAACAGCTCCCAGTTACAGGCCCAGTTCCCACACACACACCCCAACGGCACCCCCTGCACCCGCTGCATGTGCATTTTGATTTGCTTACCGGAATATAATCCATGTGCCTCTGTATAACCCACACCCAAAAGCTTTTTCATTTCGGACATCGTAGACCTTTCCCAACCAAAAGATCTATCACTCGACTAGAAAAATGCATTTTCTAGCATAAGACATGATTTGACAAAAATGCATATTCCTTTGAAGCCTGCCATTGGTTAACCACAAAGGACCCCACCGTAAACATGCGCACCGGTACACGCAGAATGTGCAGTGTGCGTCCGCGGCCTAATTACGCGCTCTCGGCTTTAAGTTTAATTGAATCCTAAGCGACACCATTAATTACTGCTTTCACAGCCGGGACAAGTCAATTTCAATAAACAGGCAATTACTGCCACGAATCCTCGAGCTTAATAGCGCACTGGGAATAAATAAAACGGCCGCCATAACTGACGCGTCAAAGAAAAGGCAACAGGAACAATTTTTGGTGATTCTAGCGCATTCCCCGCTGTTTCATAAGACGCAATCCCAGCACGAAGCCGTGTCTACATTCACTTTCACCGCAGCACACGCTACGGCGACATTCGCGTGTTTCCGCCTTCTTGTTGCCTAGTGCCGTCAACTTCCGGAGGAAGCTTGCTGTGCTAAAAAATATTTGCGCTTGCGCTGTTCCTTTTCACGTTCAACTCGCTCGCCACAGAAACCACAAAACGTGTCCCACCAGTGCCAACAATGGCTACCCCCTCTTGGATATTGTCACAGCTAAACTTCTCGCTGGGCGCTCGTCTAGGATTATTTGTAAGAGTGGAGGCATAAACAATTAATCTAAATTGTATTTAAACATATATTTTTTTCTCCCGAATGGCGCCTGCGACTTATAAAAACTGTACAAAGTAGGACTTGCCTTTTAGAAGCAATTAGTGGGTGTTGTCTCATTGGCCGAGCCAGGATCCGGGAAACAATGAAGAAATGGAACTTTAAGGGAAACGGCTTGTAATTTCCCCCCAAAATGACTGATGTGGCACTGGTACATGCAGACTCACTTAGGGGGGCGGGATATCGTGACCAGACAACTATGGTAAGTTCAGTGACGTGGTTTTACGTCGATTATCTTAAACATGGCCACATCAGGCACGAGTGCTTGGACTGACCCATGGGTGACGTAGGGTTGTGGTGGTCATGGGAAACTGGAATGATTCTCTATTCTGTTAAGTATTTTTAGAAAACCAGTTGATTCTGTGAGAATTAGTTGATAACCTAAGACATAAGGGTGAATGCGTGCTACTCCAAGGCCTTAAAAAAATATGTTCTTAAATATCAAATTTGTTTCGTTTTAAATAAAATATTTCAACAATGCTAGAGAAAATCCATTTGTGATGATGACATTTGGCAATCTTTAAATGATTTTCTTATGTTCTATTTGGTTGTTGCTATTTGGATATGGTAGTGAAATAAAATTTAAAACACCGGTTGCAATTGTATTATACTATTCTGAAAAGATTGCACCATTATTGCATCATTTCAAAAGACTTTTCTGATATTTATGAAGTTCACTTTGTCATAAGTCTTTATGTGTAAATTGTAAATTTACAGAATGTTAGTGATAAGTAGTAAAGGATAGGGTGTATGTCGAGTTTTATTATTATATTTTTATTTTGTTTGGTCTTCGTTTTTTGTGTGTATTTTAAAATATTTTTTAATGGGAGCGGGGAGGGGGGCCCCTGACATATCTCATAAGTTATGAAAATGACTCGTCCCTTAAATTCATCCAAGTGTCAACCCCCCTTGTCTAGATAATAACCAATCTGCAAATCTTGTTCATATTCTACTAATTAAACCAACAAACAGTATGCATGGACTAAATACATTTGTTACAACATCATTTGAGTCTGCAAGCTCGATCCTACTTAACCCCCCCTTCCACCCCACACACAAACATATGGTCAAACTGACTCACCCCTGGCTAATACATCAGACCACGACACCAGCGCCTGTTAACGGCCATCATCTTTTTTGTTTCAATTAAAAGTGCTGGCCAATGACAAGCCATCCTTCAATCGTTGTCACGTGACTGATGTGTACCCCATAAGGCCCTCTCCCCTCACGAATGGAAGTCTAATGATATGCATGTTGGCTTTTTTAGGAGGTGGCATATAGTTAAAATTGGGGGAAAGGATCACGTTTTAAAGCTGAATCCCCGAAACATCTTTTCAGAAAACGTCTAAAATTTTGGTTTGTGAAGTAACTTTATAATTTTTGCTATATTTTTGTACAAAACAAGTTTAACATGTCTTCTGACTTGGCATATTCTAGCTAAAATTATTATCACTCTTATCAATTAAACGTAATAAACTATAAAAAAGCACATTTTTTTATAAAATAATAATAATAATAATCGATGTTTCAAAAATACGTCATAGGCACATCTTCTTCTACGTTCTCAATATTGAATATTGAGTTTTGCGTGCCACGAGTTTTGCGCAAATTGGCCCGTGGTCTCCGACTTCAGCCTGCTGTATTTTCTGGATTTGCTTCCATAGCCTTTGGTCAGCCAAGACCATCTGCAAGGTAGCAGTTTTTTTTTTTTTGGCAAGTGATGCAGCGTTCACCTGCCACGGCTAAGGGTTCCACGCATTGCCCCGCCGCTTTTCACCCATTTGGAGCTGGGTGGAGCTCGGGACGCATAGGCCCCGGGAACAAGTCCATGGCTTCCCATGGATTCGGGCTCGTGACCATCGGAACGACAGTCGAGCGCGCTTGCCACTCGACCACCGCGGCACCCATAAGGTAAATGAAAAAATTATATATATTTTTCCATTTCACAGAACGGCTACAAAATAGGATGCCTATTTTGTTGTTCTTTTTAGTGGCGAATAACTAGGAATAGTGCCGCCCTCGACCAGAAAAGATTTGACAGATTTTCGCCGCGACTCTCACGAAAGACTGTACAGACCGTACAAATATCTATAATGCCAGCACTAAATATTAGTATACAATGGAGATCGCCGCCATCATCCAGCCCATTTCTATCCGATATGGAGCCGTAAATCTCGCATAATCTGCTTTGAGTTGCATGATTATGTACAAGAGAAATCAATGAAAATCTCGAAAACAAAAATATCGCTTTTGTGAATGCTTTGCATTTTATACGTTTAGTGCTAATAGAACTTAAGTCATAAATTACGCATTTTGAGATAATAAAGTTTTTATTCATTTTCGTCTCTTTAATGATTGCATTTTAATTTGTTAGGCTCTTAAACAATTGGACCTAGTTACATTATATTGTTTTCAACTTGATTCTGTGTAGATAGGTGTAATCCATATGTTAAATGTTCACTTCTTAGATTGAACTTGACAAAAATGTGACTCAGGCACTGAGGTCTTTAATTTTTGTAGAGAGATTTGAGGCGACAATCAACTCAGATCCCCTCATTTCCTTTGTATGACAGACGTTAAATTTTTTTAAAGTGACTGATTAGAGTTTAATTGGAAGAGATCAGTTTTCTGTGTACTGCGCCAAGGCTTAGACCAAACGTTTTCTTTGTCCACCTGATTAGTCTCTACCATCTTCTATCTTATCAAACTCTACCATCTTCTATCTTATCAAACTCTACCATCTTCTATCTTATCAAACTACCATCTTCTATCTTATCAAACTACCATCTTCTATCTTATCAGATTGTACCATCTTCTATCTTATCAAACTCTACCATCTTCTATCTTATCAGATTGTACCATCTTCTATCTTATCAGATTGTACCATCTTCTATCTTATCAGATTGAACCATCTTTTATCTTCTCATGTTGTACCATCTTCTATCTTCTCAGGTTGTACCATCCCCCATCAAGGCCAAGCCAAACCCAATCCCCTTGCCTTGTAGTCTACAATCTCCCGACATAAAATCTCCCCCCCCCCACCACTCTCTCTCCCTTTCTCTCTCTCTCTCGTGGTCCGCCATGATTGCCCCCCCCCCCAATCCAGCGTGACGGCTTGACACTTCCCACCCCCCTGTACTTAGATAGAATTTATCGTCGGTCGACCTTTGACTTGTAAGTTTAGAATAATCATGGGCTCCAAAGCAAATCACGTGCGCCGTCAATAAACACGCCTGCGGGGACGGGTGTGTGAGTTTAAGGTGGTCTCCCCTTCACAGCCACTAATCACACTGCATCGTAAATCGCGCTATAAGACGGCCATTAGCTTGTCGGTGTAATTAGTCCGTGCTAGTGGAGCCGACGGTGCATGGGGATAAGATACGTCACGAGACATGCATTGGTGTGGTATGTGGACTGTTGTGGTTTCTGGGGGTCTCGAGTGTGTGTGTGGGGGGGTGTAGCCTTTGTGAGCCGTATCAAGTGTTAAGGGTCTGGTTAAAGTCATGTTTAGTTGGAAGACAGTGATTGAATGAGTTGTTAAACTTGTGTGCGTATTGGTCGCCGTGAGTTATTTGGACAAGTCAACAGTGCCAGTGACTGACAAGTGAGAGTGGACATGTCAAATGTGTCAGTGACTGACAAGTGAGAGTGGACATGTCAAATATGTTAGTGACTGACGAGTGTGAGTGGACATGTCAAATGTGTTAGTGACTGACGAGTGTGAGTGGACATGTCAAATGTGTTAGTGACTGACAAGTGTGAGTGGACATGTCAAATGTGTTAGTGACTGACAAGTGTGAGTGGACATGTCAAATGTGGCAGTGACTGACAAGTGAGAGTGGACATGTCAAATGTATTATCGACTGACAAGTGAGAGTGGACATGTCAAATGTGTTAGTGACTGACAAGTTTGAGTGGACATGTCAATTGTGTTAGTGACTGACAAGTTAGAGTGGACATGTCAAATGTGGTAGTGACTGACAAGTGAGAGTGAACATATCATATATGTCAGTGACTGACGAGTGGGAGTGGACATGTCAAATGTGTTAGTTACTGACAAGTGAGAGTGGACATCTCAAATGTGCCAGTGACTGACAAGTGAGAGTGGACATGTCAAATGTGGTAGTGACTGACAAGTGTGAGTGGACATGTCAAATGTGTCAGTGACTGACAAGTGAGAGTGGACATGTCAAATGTGTTAGTGACTGACAAGTGAGAGTGGACATGTCAAATGTGGTAGTGACTGACGAGTGGGATATGACATGTCAAATGTGCCAGTGACTGACAAGTGAGAGTGGACATATCAAATATGTCAGTGACTGACGAGTGGGAGTGGACATGTCAAATATGTTAGTTACTGACAAGTGAGAGTGGACATGTCAAATGTGCCAGTGACTGACAAGTGAGAGTGGACATGTCAAATGTGGTAGTGACTGACGCGTGGGAGTGGACATGTCAACTGTGTTAGTGACTGACAAAGTGAGAGTGGACATATCAAATGTGGTAGTGACTGACGAGTGATAGTGGACATGTCAAATATGCCATTGAGTGACAAGTTAGAGTGGACATGTTATGTGCAGGGACATGTAACATGTATATGTATCGTGACAGTAAAGCTGCGTGTAATGATAAGACAAAACTAATAAGACACGAGTTTTGACATAATAGATGTGGTGACATGACATGTACGTGGTGACACGATAGATAAATTGTAAACGTGTAATGTAATGTATGTTTATAAATGTAATTGTAAGGTGTGTGACCTGCGTTGTTTCTGACGTGCTGTGTCACGGGAGTAGTGTAAGCAATTAAGATTGTCGACAGAAATCTTTGGGCTTGTTCATAGTGGTGATGTGTAACGTTTATTATCGGTGTGTGTTGTGCAGCTATGAGCCGGGTCTATAATGAAGAGTTTGTTTACGTCTTGAAATCAGGCCGTAGCCGTATGTTTAAAAATTGCTGGATTCCAAATTTACCGGAACCAAAGCCAAAATCAGGTACACCCCTAACACAGAAAATCTTCAAAAACGAATTTCATTAAAATTAAAATACTGAAAGTTAAGATTTGTAAATGAAGCATCGGGAAAAAACTAAAATTAGCATGTAGTCTAATATCACGCTGTGTCTTCTAATTTATTAATATAATAATCTGACAATACGTTCTATCATTTTTTCGGCAATGAGATCTTTCAAAGGCTTGTTTTTTGTTAACAAAAATATTTTTGAGCGCGAATGGTTAGTGTCAAAACGTTTGAAAAATTTTGATATGATAAAACGTAAGTTAGTTTAGTATTCCGTCAAGTTCAGTAAAGTGGCTCAATCTATTGTAGAATTGACAAAAATTATAGTCGAGATAAGTTTAAATAGCTTTTCAGGGTATTTGGTTAATATCTTAATAAAGTTGTTCCAACTAAATGTCCGGATGTATTAGTAATAGATTTTCGTCATCTATACTAATAAAAGGGAAAGCCCTGACTGACTGACTGACTGACTGACTGACTGACTGACTGACTGACTGACTGACTGATTCATCACTAATTCTCCAACTTCCCGTGTAGGTAGAATCATGAAACTTTGGGAAGTTGTTGGGTACACTCTGAATACGAAAATTGGCGAAAAAGAATTTTGAAAATCTCACTCATTTTGGGCCGGGGGCCCAAAAACTTTTTTGCATACATCACTAATTCTCCAACTTCCCGTATAGGTAAAAGCATGAAACTTTAAGAAGTTGCTTGAGACTCTCTTACGACAAAAAATGGCGAAAAAGAATTTTGAAATTCACACTCATGGGGGCCGGGGCCCCAAAACTGTTTTTCTCCTTATATAAGCTAAATGCTAATTGAAAATCAATAATTCATCTATTTCCCGTGGAGATAGAAGCATGAAACTTAAGAAATATTTTGAGTACATGCTTCCGACGATAATTGGCAAAAGAGAATATTATATTTCCCACTCATGGGGGCTGGGGCCCCGAAAACGATTTTTTTCATTAAAGGAGCTTTATAAACATTGAAAATCACCAATTCTCCTAATTTTCCGAGTAGGTAGACTCATTGATGCTAGCAGGTGAAATAATTTTTAAAATTTCTCTTACTAAGGGGCTGGGGGCCCAAATTTAAAAAATAAAAATCACCAATTTTTCCATTCACCATGTAGGTGGAGAGCATGAAACTTTACGAAGTTGTTGAGTTTAATCTCCCGATGATAATTGGTGAAAGAGAATGTTAAATGCCCACTCATAGAGGTACGGGAGCCAAAAAATAATGGGGCCCCATAAAA